>CM074500.1:327884-527714 GCA_037389245.1 Oryzias sinensis
TTAAATATGTAGTTATAGATTTAGATAAGTTAATTCTTCTCTAAGAGTTCTGGTAAATCTCCTGTCCGTCCTGGGGGAGGATCCCTCCTTCATGTGGACACCCCTGAGGTTTCTTTGTTTTTTCTGGAATCCGTTTTTTTAGGGAGTTTTTCCTCACAGAGAAGGGGGGGTCTAAGGGCAGGGATGCCAGTATAGCTTAGTCAGTTTGTTAGTTCATTTTAGTATTTTCCTATTGAACTCTTTGTATTCGTGATCCTTTTGAGTTCATGTTTTACTTCGAAGCCCAGCGAGACGACTGTTGTTGTTGTCATGGCTACAGAACACCTTTTCGATCCAGACGCTGAAACCCGGAGGAAACACAGGAGAGAGCGAGAGTTGCAGGTAAGAGGATTTAATGGGGAGGACAAACAAAGGCAGGAGGTCTGAATACGTGGCTTCCACAGAGCAAAACAAAGACTTTGGTGACGTCACTGGTGGATCCCTTTGCCGTTCTCCAGAGAGTTGTTTGTTGGCGGAGGTCCCGCAGGGGGAGACGAAACGGCAGAGGCTCGAGGTGTATCAAGGAGTGCAGGCAGGAGGAGGGTTCTCGGCAGAGACAGCTTCAGGTGACCACTCGTGGCATTGGGTTCCTGAGGGTAAGTACAGAATGGAATTAGGCGTGAACAAACATAACGTGAGAACATGACCAAGATTAGAGAGCCAACTCTGCACCATCAGGGGCAACAGACTGGCGAAGACTGATGATCCAGGAGCTCCTTAAGAAGGCGGATGAGTAGATGAGGTGAGTGGTTGTAGCTGGGCTGAATCAGCAGCCAAGCGGAGAGGAGAGGAGGAGGAGTCTGACAGCGGCACCATATCAGTTGTGATTTTGGGCCATACAAATAAAATTGAATTGAATTGGTTTTCCAGCGTCCTCACTGCGAACCATGGAATCATTATTTTAGATTCTCTGGCAGCTGAGGTTCGATAGTTAGAAAGATGTTCACAGATTCAGACTTCAATAACTCCTCTGATCAACGTTCAAATGTGTCAGCAAGTATCTCAATCCTTTTATATTAACAAAGAGAGTGAACCACAAGTGCATTTCTGAAGAAAAAAGATCGTTTTTTTTTTTTGCCTTTTAATCAGAATTGTCCGCTTAAAGCTGTAAATGCAGACATGCTGCGAGCTGTAGGAAAGAAATCTTCCGCTTTTCAGTTCTTTCCATCCATGCGTGTTCGTCAGTCGAGAGTGGTAAAGCAAACAAGGATTCAACCGGTTTGAAAATACATGAAGTTTATTTCCCTGACAATAGTTCTAAAGCACAGATTAAAACATTAATGCAGATATATCTGGATTCTCAAGTAAAGATCTACTGACGCACAAGTTACATGCGAATTACTCGTAGATTTTCCCAAGAACAATGGAAAAGTTTTAAAACAGTCCTTTTAACATGTGTTTGAATCTCCGCCTTCCGGAAAGATCATGGTCGCTGATCCTCCGCCTCTGGTCGCTCTGATTCGTCAGCTGATAGCCCGCCTGCTTCCTCTGGCCAATAGCTGAAGGTTGCCCACTTCAGATCCGCTCCGCCTCTCGGGGGCCCGTTTTACCAGCGTACCTAGTCCGATGATCAAAAGAGTCCCCATCTGGTCAGGGTAAATCATTCCTGGACAACTCAAGGTTCCTTTTACCGGTATCCAGAGCAAAGGTCAGCTCCAACCTCCACATGAGAACACGAATCTCCACACTTTCCCAGGGGAAGAATCTTCAAATGGTACGGATGTAGTCCTGGCATATTTATTGCACCTATGGAAAACACCTAACTTTGCACAAAGAACATCCTATTTCTTCACAGGATGCTGCAACCATAAAGCAAAAAGGAATGTCACACGACCATAAATCTAAAGATAAAAGCTGTAACATAATAAAGAATAAGATATTAAAACATACATTTTCTACAGAGCCGACATCAGTCTTTATTTTGTTCTGGACTCCACTGGGAACACAAATTCATATGATGGTTTCTCAGATCGCAGCAGCATTTCTGCCTTCGATCGTCGGAGCTTCGCGCTCCGCTGTGCGAAGGCAGCTGGCGGTCCGAAGAAAAAAGCTTGTCCGCGGTGCGTCAGGAGGAGGACCGCAGAAGGCGGACATGCTGCTATGTAGCCCTGAGAAGCTGTGGAAACTCATCAGAAGTTCACAACCAACTCAAAGCCGTGTTCTCTGCCGCTAACACAGTCTGCTCCTGGTGTGTCTGTCTGTCAGCGGCCGGACACACGGAGAAAGCAGTGACGTCATCGCCCCGCCTCCCCTCTGCTAATGCTTTTAAGAAATGATTATTGCTACAAGTTTCCCAGGGTGGATGTGAAAATGCAAATGCAATCCCCTCTTTGCATTTTCGTTGTAATTATGACACAGAATAAGTGGTTTTAAGTATGAAATGAAAAAGCATTTTGAAATATTGCTTTTTAATTTTAATTTTAATTTTGAGCCATTTGATGCAGCTTCATTTTGAAAATGAAAAAACATTTCTGTTAATCCATTTTAATTGTCAAATTAGACATTTCTAAATGAATTATGCTACACATTTACCAGGGAACATTTTGAAAATGAAATGTCAAATACCATTTTCATTAGCATTTTAATTAAGTGACAGAATAAGCGGTGTTGAGGAAGGAAATGAAAAAGCATTTCTGGTTTTGACTTTTACTTTTAATTATGCTACAGAATCCTTTCCATACAAAAAACACCCCCACACACACAGTCTCACTCTTCGTTTATCTGGATGACCAACCCCAGATGGACGACATTTCAGGGATGCTGAAAAAATTTGGATTACCCACCTGAAAGGGCATAATCGAAAGATTCTTCAACAACCTCAATATTAGAATTTATATTTCATCTGGTCCAATTCTTCTACAACCATGATCTGTGTACACAGCATGGAGCTCTCGATTCTCTAATCCTAACCCCAAAGCCTTAGTTTTATTCAAACAATCAAATTTCCCTGGTCAACACCAGTTCTAAGTCAGCTGCTAGGCCAGTAATATGGTTGGTTCCGTGCTGCTGCAGTGGGTGGACAGGGTGCTGTCCTAGGAGCCGGTGGACGTCACTCCTAAGTGGTTACCCTGCTGGAGCAGCAGGCAGTTTGTGTTTTTGCTGCTTCACCCCGTTCTGAGACAAGTGTTTCAGAGCAGAGACTCATCAGTCAGGCGCACCCTCTGCCATAAACTCAATGGAGGAACATTTATTTTGTCTGGGAAACTGCACTGAATTCTGGACAACAGTTTTATCTTGGAAAGGACCTTGAGTCTCTATTTATGGCACATATTTGGAGAATCACATCTCCAACCAATCCTTTGATGAACTGCGATGTCACCAAAGACATTACAAATGTAAACATTTATTTAAGCTCCAACAGCAGCCTTCAGCACATCTGAATGTGCAACGACTGACCTGCTTCAGACAACCAGGCACCATCTGAACATTTAGGCCGCCTTTCCACTGCATGGTTCAAGTGACCCAATTCCGATTTTTTCCTCTCATGTGGCACAGATCGGATATGATCGGTGAACGTGTAAGCAGGACAAAAGCGCATGGATTCCGTTTTTCTCAGATCGGATTCAGGCCTCTCTCATATGTGGAAATAAATCGGAAACAAATCGGATACGTGCATTAGCGTGTGCCATGTAAGCAGACAGATCGGATATTCCCCAGTAAATGCGAGTCGTACGTCAGTGACATCAACTCAGGACACCACCAACTGAGATCACATGACTTATTAAGGTGTTTTAGTGCTGATGTTGCTGTCAGCGTGTTACCTTTCAGCCTCAGGCTTCAGACCGTTGGAAACCGCTGTTATGTCCGGTCCGGACACAAACGGTAACTAATGAAGCGGGACACCGTTGCTATGGAACAGCAGCCTAGAAGCTGTTTTTTTATTTGGGGGGCGTGTATGATAGGGACCATGTGTGTGTGTGAGCGCGCGCACGCGTGCTTGCGTGTGTGTGTGTAAGGAGTGAGCCCCCCTCTCTCCTGTGAGCGCGGAGCGGGGGACTGTCGGAGAACCGTAAATTAAAAATAAGATGTCTCCCCCAAAAGTTTTGGAGTCTTTGGGTGAGGCCGAGGGTTCAGAACGGAAAAGAGAACCCCGAGGAAATCTCCCGTGTGTTTCTGACTACGGTCGGAAAAGAGAAGTCATCGCGCAGGAAAGGTTCAACACTTGGATCAAACTGTTAGTACAGCACGTCTGCAAACACTTCCTCATTCAAAACTCAGAGAGAGAACATGAGACGGCCGAGCAGCCCTCATTTTTCCTCCCCCGTGCATCCCCTCTGGAGCGCCCAAGGCCACGCCTCCTTCCGTCGCCGCCTTGCCTCCATGACAACCGCAGTCACAAAAGTCCAAAGGAGGTCCGCGGAATGTGGAAATACTGCTACGTAGTCCTCAGAACGTCTACATTTGATAGTTTCAGCATTGTATAGTGTAAACGGAAAAATCAGATACGGGTCACTTTTAAAAGATGATGTAAGCGGGTCGTCAAAAAAATCGGATATAGTCAGAAAATCGGATATGAGCATCAAGACCTGCAGTGTAAAGGCGGCCTTAGTTAACCCTTGTGCTATCTTAGATGACCCCCCCCCCCCTTCCATTGAGGTGTTCCCCCTACCATGACAAAGGTGGATAAAGGTGGAAAGATTTCATGTAATCCATGGACACCAGTGAAGATCACAAATCATTGAAGAAAAAAGGTTCAGAGCTGGTAGGTCTAGATGACCCCACTCTCCCAACGTTAAAGTGTCTAGGATAGCACAAGGGTTACAGTAAAGTTTTAAGTCTCACATCTTTGCATTTTTGAGCGATGTCTCAAATCACTTCATAGAAATAACACTTCATAGACAAAACATCTGGGTATTTTTGTTTATTTTATATTTTTTGAATTCAACTACACATGCAGGGTTTCATTTAAAAAAGCTAACGTTTCTGTTTTCTAGTTTTTGAACACACTGGGCCTTTCAAGAGGTCAGTTCTAGACTGCTTAAAGTACAAAACATGAGAATCCTTTGCAGGGTTTAATTATAAACCATACAGTCTTTGGTGAGAACAGGGTAAAGGAAATAAAGCACACATAAAAAACACAAAGGAAAACAAACACGCAAAACTTTATTTAAATAGTTAAATGAACAGATCTGAAAAGAGGTTTTAACAGAACTAATTATATTTAATGCTGGAGTTGCATCTTTTTTATCGTTTCTTTTGCAGCTTTCTCTTCCTTTTAATGAGAAATTACCCTTTGCTGACTTTGACATCATAATTCAAATTTATTTTCATTGCAACATGTTTCCTAGTCACAGGGAATATCCTAAGTTTCTGTAACCCGAGTAAAAAAATCTGAATGCACTTTGAATGTTCTTCAAAGCAATTAAATTGTAAAAATAAACGTTCCCTTTGTAACAACACAAAGTTTCAAACTATTGGAGGCAGTTATGAGTAAAAACAGCAAAAATTAGCACACAATGACAAACAATAACAATAACTAAAATATTTCTTAGTTCATTGGAGCTCCTGGGTAATTAAACACTTGCAGCTTTCAAAAGTTCAAATGAAGTCAAAAAAAGATTTGTACATGTTGCAGTCTCATGTGCTCAAAGATTTGACAAGCCTAAGGCTACGTTCACATGGAAGGCTGAAACGACCCAACTCCCATTTTGTTTGCCCCCATGTGACCTGTATCTGATCTTTTCATGACACGACACAGATCCGATCTTTTCAAATGTGACCTCCGTCTGAATGGCCAGGCCACATGAATCTGAGGTCATTGATACGCTACAAACGTCATCATTCTGCGTTGAAGTAGGCGGGAACGAGAACATAAACATCAACCATGGTGGACGATGCTGCTGAGACCAGTCAGTGGAAGGGAAGGGAGGTCACCGATTGGATTCATATTTGGGGTGACAGCTCTATTCAGGCCAAACTCCAGGACTCTAATCGTAGCCGGGCGGTTTTCAAAAACATTTCCAGTTAAATGGCCGAGTGTGGCTTTGAACCTTTCCCATTCCCGTGATGACTTTTTTTTTTTCCCCTTTCGACCATGGTCAGAAGCGCGGGGGACAGAAGGCGGATCCTCCTCCTCTGGGGTTCACTTCCCTGTTCGGACCCTTAGATTCTCCAGAGCGGGTTAATAAAGAGTCAATAGCAGTTCTGCTGGGGGGAGCCGTCTTTTATCCCTGTTCTCATTCCTCCGTAACACACAACATTAAGGCGCGCCCCCAATGCCCCCCTATTCTCTTATACACACACACGGCTAGGGTTGGGTACCGTGCCCCGGTATTGAACCAGCCCCGGGGCCACATTCTTCAAGACCGCAGTATTATTAAGATCTGCTATCGGTACTGGAGAAGTTACTTTTTCTTTTGTGTGTCCCACAAGCGTTATCTGCCATATTTAACTCACCAAGTCAGTCAACTTTCCGTTAATTAATGATGATATTAATTTCTGTATTCTCGTTGAAGCGGAGAGCTCTGTCTGTCTATTTGTGTGCACGGGGGGCGGGGCTGTTGTTCAACAGCACGCGCCGCGCGCGCACACACAAGACAAGGCAGCGCACACACAGTCAGTGGCGATCTCGTAGGGGACACGTGAGCGCCCTAGACTAAGAACACCTGTTTCTGTGTAAAATTAATGAAGTTTGCATCAAGTAGCCCCGACCATCCTGTCACCTTACTGCTACGATGACCGCATGTTGTGCTGTTTGCGTAGAACACGATGGAGCGGCGTGTTCTACACAAAACAAACAGGTAGAGAGGCGGGGCTTAGAATCACCGCTTATGATTCCAGACCCGCGACAAACTATCAGCTGCTTCCTAGTACTTAATAATAATTAATGACTAATGATAGTTGTCATTCGTAAAAATAATATAATTTATTGGGTTTACTGGATTTAAACAAAAATAAATAAATAGAAAGGAGTCTACATCAAAGTGAATTTGTTTCCATCATCTCACTCAATCCTAACTCTGGTGTTTTTACAGATAGAAAAGTCTATTCAAGGTTGTGGAAAATGGACAAAAGATCAAAGGAAACATCATGCTCATAAAGAATAAAAATAATTAGATTAAATAATTAAAGTGAATATCCTGTCTGGAACATTCTCATGTATAAAGTAAATTTTGTTTGTTAAAAAACAGTGTTTTTGCATAATGAGGAAATAAAACACCTTATGTTCTTAATTTGTTATTTATTTGCTTATTTTTCGTCCTAGATAAGAGTACCGTTAAAATACCGGATCGATAAGCAGTATCAATAAGAGTAGTAGTACCGTTAAAACCTTACGCACGGCCCCAGCACTTCCACATCCCCATTCCACTACAGTGGGTCCAGACGATCCTGACCCCCATGCCTTCTTAAAATGAGAAGATTGTAATTATTCTGGCTCCTTTGTGAAAATAAATGTAATAATGCGAAAAGAGCTCCGCTGTTGACAACACTGTTGTTGCCATCCATTGTTAACTTTAGCTACTTCCACAAACAACAGTGACGTCGTTCACCGTTGAGGACTCTTCTGGGCATGCGGGTCACTTCTGGGTCATTTCAGGGTCACAAGGGAGATCACAAAAGTTCACATTTAATTGGAAATGTGAACGGCCTTCCAAAAAAAAAAAAAAAAAAAAAAAATCGGAATTGAGCATTAAGTCCTGCAGTGTGAACGTAGCCTAAGAGTTCTCATTGCTGCTGGTTCATGTGATTCAGCATTTTCTCTAACATGAATGCATGTCACATCCAGACAGCTGCACAGTCGCTTTTTATGTTCCTCCTTTCTCCTGTTTGATGGAGACATTGGCAACACAAGAAGAGGTTACACGCCTGTTTCCAGAAGAAAAAGAGGACAATCCTAAGCAACCAACATAACCTAACTAGTGTAAATGAAAAAAAAAACCCACAGAAGTTTGCTCCAAGAACAAGTTTTCAATGAAATGTATACTGGGAGGACCTAAGGTTAGCTTGGTAGCTCCAGGTGTGTTACAAATGATTCTGAGAATACAGCTCCCACAGCTGTAGTAACTGAAGAAAATCTCAATGTGTTCGACTTCTGGTTTTCTTAGCCTGGCATTCATTTTGTTGGGTAATAGTGCAAAGGCTTTCAGATAAAATCAAGAGAAAACTCGAGAAAACTCAGGCACTCTTCAGTCTCAAATAGAGGACATCTTTAGACCACCTTAAAGAAAGACTCTGACGTTAAAGAGACAATAGAAGGTCGGTTTACCAGGAATATTGGTAGTCTCAACCGTCTGACACTTTCCAAGAAGAGTTTAGGAATGGAACATCCACCGTGTTTTGTGCTAGAGTCGAGTAAAAGGTCCCACATGAAGCGGGGCTCTGAGTTTGGGAGAGGAGCAGGAGTTGGTGGTGAAGAGTGCAGACGGGGAGGAAGAGTATGGTGAAGAGGAAGCGGGTGAGGAATCACTGCCACAGTTCAGGAGGAAGACACTGGAAATGGCTACATCCACAATACCTTGACAGAGCTCCGGATAAAGCTTCCTGGAGGAGTGAAAAACACAACCTGATATTTATTCAGACCCCTGTCATACAAACATGCATTTAATCAAACTCAGTACAACATAAACCAATGCTAAAACTCAAACCCACTGCAGAACATTTGACCATCTGTTTGGAAGCTTAGTTGAAAAAAAGAGAAAAACTACAGCTGGTAATGTTACGGTGCATGATACTGACTGTGCACAGGCTGGAGCTCCGTTTATCTCGATGAGCCAAACTCTGAAGCTGTCATCCACCATGAAGTCAAAGCCGAAGAGCTGGAAGCTCTGGTAGGACAGGTGTTTGGTGCTGATTGCAGGTTCGATACACGTCAGACAGCTCCTTGAAAAACACAATTTTTCTCTGAACATTGTTGGTCTCAAACATGAGCAGCAGACTCAGCCTTTGCAGAGATGGCAGCAAAATCTGTGATTCCAAAACAACAACCAGGTTTAAAATGACAGCAGGATATTATCAAAGGGTCTATATCCTGCTTTTCTTCAGTCTTTCAGAGTACTATATCCAAATCTATGATTATGTGTCTCATGTCAGAATGCTGTTCATCGCCTTCATTTCCGCTTTCAATACTGTCATCCCACAGCAGCTCATCCACAAGCTGGACCAGCTAGGACTCAACACCTCCCTGTGCAACTGGCTGCTGGACTTTCTGACAGAGAGACCACGGGCAGTTCATGTCGGCACCAACACCTCCAGCACCATCACAATGAACACAGGGGTCCTCCAAGGATGAGTGCTGAGCCCCCTTCCCTTCACTCTGCTGACCCACGACTGCACCCCAACATCAAGCTCCAACCTCTTCATCAAGTTTGCGGATGACACAACAGTGGGGGGTCTCATCAACAACAACGATGAGACCCCCTCCAGGAGTGAGGTGAACAGGCTGGCTCTGTGGTGCAAAGACAACAATCTCCACCTGAATGTGGAGAAGACAAAGGAGATGGTAGTGGACTTCCGGAGAACTCCCACCCAGCACGCTCCACTGATCGTCAATGGTGCTGCTGTGGAAAGGGTGAGCGACCTTCTACTGGGGCCATGGAGAGCATCCTGACCAGCTGCATCGCCGTGTGGTACGGAGCCTGCACCGCGTCCTGCCCGAAGACTCTGCAGCACATTGTGAAAACAGCTGAGAAGATCATCGGTGTCCCTCTCACTGGCCTTTCTGAAATTTATCACCCGCATTTATCACCCGCAAAGCCATCAGGATTGCAGGGGACCCCTCACACCCATCCCAGAGACACTTCAACCTGCTGCCATCAGGGAGGAGGCTGCAAAGTCTGCAGGCCAGAACCAGCAGACTCGAGGACAGTTTCCTCCATCAGGCGATAAGCAAACTCAACTCCCTCCCTGCCCTCCCCCCTCCACTCCCTGCTACAAACTTATACTGAAACACTTTCAAACCAGTTCAGAACATCATCTTCACCAAAGACTGCCATCACAGACTCATCTACTTACTTATTGACTTTGATAATCATAGACCTTTGAAAGTTATTTTTGGTAACTTTTCTTACCCGGAAGCAAGACGACTCTATCTCTAAGGCCCCGCCTTTGCTCCTTGTCCATTTCATGACGTCGACCTAGAGGGCTTGGCAGCATGTCTGCGTTTCGCCCAAAACCAACATCAATTCTTTTTCAAAGATGGATGTGCATTTTGTGCATGTGCCTTAAGTAGCCCAGGCGTTCATTCCAGAAATTTGGCAGTTGGCCTAGCATTTATTAGAGATAGGGCTTTCCTCCAGAGAACGGTGATGGCCAAGTGATGAGGACACCTGATTCTGGTCATTTGGATGGGTTAGCCAATACTTTTGGTAATATACAGTATGTGACAACAGATTAACAGAAAGCTAACCTGAAACCATCTATCACTGCAAAGCCGGTATAACTCAGTTCTATGTTTAGAATATTATTTCCAGAAAATTAGTTTTAAATATAATGGTTTTTGACATAATCAAGCGTGACATAATAAATTGTGGAGGCCAGGCCGTTGGTGTTACTACAGTCTCTTTTTGACAGTGGCACTGACGTGCAAATTACCAGAACACACTGCACGAGGCAAAAACATTAGAAAGACAACGAAAATCCAAAAACCAAAACAAATATTTAAACAACTGCATTACATTTTAGAAAAAAATCTAAATTGAAGAATCCAAAACATAAAAAAAAGTATTCAAAAAAAATAATTTTTCAGAAAAATAAAATTAAAAGTATAGAAATCAACACAATAAGAAATCAGAAAAGGAAGGTACTGTGAGACATGGCTGATTGGATGATGATGTTTGTCCATCATTTCAATCGAATGCTATTGGACAGGAAGTGATACTGGATATCATCATCCAATCAGCGAAGTCCCATAGTACCTACCTTTTGTGGTTCCTCTGTGTTTTTCTTTTTTAAACATTTCAATTCACCCCCCCCCCCCCCCAGATGTTTTTTTTATTTTGTCTTTTTGGTTTTTAAGTTTTAGTCTCTGAAATGTTTTGTTTTCTAAAATGTTAATGCTGTTTTTGTTTTTTTGCTTCTTTAAGTTTTGAAATCTTTTGTTTTTGCATCAGGTGATTTGTTGATGCTATTTGCACCTCAGGGCCACCGTACTTTTTACTGACCCACAATCTAAGAGCAGAAAGCAATGCCAATGATATTTGTTTCAATACTTTACATTAGTCAAAGCAGAGCAAATAATCTTAAATATGAAACATTTGATCTTGTTTCCAATTTTTGTCACAGTTTCAATAATAAATATTAAGAACATACGCGTTCAGTCTGATAGTATGTACTATAGTATGTATAGGATGTCTTCCCCTGTGTTAAACAAAGGCCATGGAGTTCCTATCCAGCAGTAAAGCTCTGGCTCTGAAGTCCCAGCAGATGTTGTTGGAACGAGGCCACTGGTTATGGTCTGGTCCTTCTGGACAAACTGGAGAACACAGCAGTTCCTAGAAGCCACTGTCTACTCTGGGAGCAACACTCTGAAACACTTTCTGTGTGAATAGAGACTGAACTGAACACGGTGCTTATATATTACATATGTTTGCGGTTCTCATATGCATTTGAATGTTCTGTAAGTTGTGCTTTTAACCGCCTGCAGCTAGTTCATAACCAGCTTTAGCGTTTATGGCCCTTAATTGCTCAATGTTCCATTAGAGCAGATGGAGAAAAACACCCATCACTTCATTTCATAGCTCTAATGTTACCCTACCCTCATTTCATACATTTTCTGTTCTATAGCTGCTTTTGAAGTTACCATTGAGATAAACCATGTACAAAACTCCAATGAAACAGTTTTTTGATGAGATGTACCTACTTTATAATGTGTTTCATCTGTGGTAGGATGCTGCTCTCCAAGCTGACGTTGTGAATGTTCAGCAGGTACAGTCTGAACTCATCAAAGAACATTTCGTTCCCCTCCTCGTATCGTCCGTAGTTCTGGGAGTGCTCCATCTGAATGCAGTGGTTGGTTAGGTGGCTCGTCATGTCCTGAAGGTCCGAGCTGTTGTATGGTTCTGACGAGGTGCGCAGCACACCCTCTCGGTATAAATAGATATTATACTGATGGTCTACAAGCACCCAACTCCTATCAATGGCATAACACACAATTTCAAGCCATATTCTGCATGGATTTGCACTTTAAACAGAAGGCCAACCTGATGTCAAACTTCCGATGACCTGGCTCCAGCAGTAGCGGTCTTTCTAGGTACTTCTGAATAACGTGAACTTGTCCTTGATTGTCGATGTACTCCAGCAACTGATTGGCATCATGAGATATCAAAATACCAGCACCTGTTGCAATGACAGCATATAGGTCTCAATATATACTGAACTCTGACATAATTGGGCAAAATAAGTGCTCACCTTTAGCCCCAGCAGAAGATTTAGCAATCCACACGGTGCCTTCACCATTTTCTTTTTTTGCATGGTATGAGGCCAAGAAAACTTCTCGCTCATCTGTTTTAGGATTGCCCTTCAAATGACTGATGCCATTAGCAGCTGGAGCGACAGGAGTGTTGAGGTTTGTGGGATAGATGATGTAGGACTCTGGAAACCAGCTACTGGAGTCAGACAGCTCTGGGCTGGTTTTGATCAGCCTAATGGCACAAGAGAGAGAACAGAGGTGAGATCAGCTCAGCACTTCCATGGGTGACACAAATACACACCTGACCAAAGACACACACCTGACTAAAGAGGCCTTTCTGCAGAGCTTGTCAGCCCCTCTGTAGTAATTTACCAGCTGCACCAGTCCTGGCTCATGCCCTGATGAGTCAGAGTAGGGAGACTGTAAAGGCAGAAATATCTGCACATTGAGAATGAACACAACCCAACCATCCATCCTGTACCGAGGCGTCCAAAGGGTAACCGGTTCCGTTCACCGAGCATCAGGTTGAATCTGGGGTTGTCTCTTTTCAGCCGTTTCCAGTGTCCGGTTGACAGAAGGATTTTAGCAACCTCTGCATAAACGCTGCTGATGTCGTCGCGGGACACAAATGTGTAGATCGCAGCATTCATAATGACACACCGAACGGGCCACTATTGACTTCACGGTGACGTAACGACGTCTGTGTCAAAAGGAGTCGGACCGATGTTCCGATGAGCCGGTCATTCAGAACCCCCACTTTCCGGTTCTCTCAAAAGATTCAACCTGTTTCTGTCAGATGAGCTGAAAAACGCGCATTTTAGAAGTTTCCACAGGCTTCTCCAGACAAGCTGCTCCCACCGCCAGTTGTTGGTCCCGCCCGGGGTAGTTACGTCCAGAAGCCGCTAGAGCTAGCTGCTAACGGTCCGCCACCGATAGGAATAACTGCGAAACGGGCCTATAAACATAGAACAATACGTCCGGTATCGAACCATAAAGGCACAGACAACCTACTACGAGGGTAAATCCTTCAATAAATCAGCCACACCGTACCCCCGACGCGATGGCTTTATTTTACGATGCTCTCTGCAGCGTCTCATTCACCGTCCTTCGCATAAGCCAGCCAACACTGCGCACCGGCATTGTGGGTATTGTAGTTAATATCTCATCTTCGCAGTTTTAAAAAAACTTTAAATAGCCTGCAGCAGTGCATGAATAATAATAAAAATAACATTAATAATAATATAGTGAAAGTCTGAAAGTCTAGTTCTTTACATCAGGTTTTTCCAACAAAATGACTACATTTCCCCAAAACAATGAATGGCTGTGTGACTTGCACCGAGTCACAACCATTGCTTGCGTATTGCGACCATTAGGTGGCGATGTAGATCAGAAAAAACTCCTACATAGATTCTCTCCTTGTCGTCTGAGGTCTGCTAGATATTTATCTTCAAATAATTATCAATAACAGAAATTAAAAAAAACCTCAACACTGGGGGGGTTTACGCACGGGGTCGCGCGCCGTTTAAGGGTAACGTTGTTTACATATTTTCCGTGTTTTATTTATGTCCTTAAGTTCTGTGTGGTGGGTATTAGTATTAGGGATTCCGTTAAACGAAAATCACTTTCTGTATTACAAAAGCCAGAATGTTATTTAACACATTTCATAAAGAGATTAGTTTATACTCTAAATTTCTGAAATT
This sequence comes from Oryzias sinensis, assembly GCA_037389245.1. Lineage (NCBI taxonomy): Eukaryota > Metazoa > Chordata > Actinopteri > Beloniformes > Adrianichthyidae > Oryzias > Oryzias sinensis. The sequence continues at coordinate 341,970 of CM074500.1, forward strand.
AATTAATAATAAACAAAAATGTAATAAACCTGTCTATTTTCAATGAAGACTATATATGCTAAATGTTCTATGACGTTCCCTAGTATTGTAAACTACAATTTTAATGCTGTTTGTTAATTTTCTGTGTGTTTTTTTATTCGTTTTTTATTTTGTTGCTGTAGTTATGTGTATGTGTTTGTTTGAAGCTCAATAAAAAAATAAAAAAAAAAGTTTAAGGGTAACGTGCATGTCCTCGACGTACCGGAACCAAAATACAAAGAGACCGGAAGTCGAGTTCAGGAAGCAAATGAAGACGCAAGTGGCGGGAATGAGCCAAACAGAAAATTAAAGCCTGACCCTGTTTCTCTGTAACGTCGTCAGGATTAATAGCAGGTAACTTTTCTTCATCAATAAAATATGTTGAGTTTTTATGACGTATTCTAAATGGGTAAAAACGTTCTTACATTTGCTAAAGGTGCTAAAGTAGCCCAATTTCTAATCAGTTGCATTAATTACCAATAAAAAAGTTAAAAGTACAAAAAAACTGAAGTAGAAAATGTTTAATGTTAGGTTTAATATTATAATATTCAGAGTAACAGTGTAAACTTAACATCTGAATTATTGTTCAAACTTTAGAAAATCTGTCAGAACACTCGTATAAATTGTAGTTCTGGGGGCTATGCCAGAAAGCAGGTTATGCTAGCTCTCACGATAAGTTTGAGGCTATGAAGTTGATAACCTCAGCTTTCGTTCTGCAGAAACGGGAGGCATGTTTCAGGGCAGGTCAAGTTGCCATAGCAACTCTTTCGCTGCTCTGGAACATAACCTGGTCCGAGCAGGTTTATTAGTTTAGTTTGTTTACAGAGAGGTGAGGCAGCATGGAGTGTCCATTTGAAGATGATTTAGTGGATGAAGAAGCTCAGATAATACTTTGCCACAGTGAGATGGTGATAAGACCACACATGGATGTTGGAAAATATTTTTTTACTTTGATCTAACTTAATTATTTGTTTCAGTTAAGATAAATCTTTTTTTTGTGTCAGTTTAAAAATTACACGCAGTTTTCAGACAGTTATTTTACTTTCATTCAAATTAATCTAATTGGCAGGTAACTTCTTGGTGGTTGCTGTTACTGCACCGCAAAGGATTGTGCAGTGACTAAAGTTCGGGAATTCCCCGGAACTGGCTTTTTGAGCAAACCGAACGCATTCTTCCGTAGAAATAAAGACCTGATCTCTATGGACAAATCGCTTCTCGGATGAAAAAATGGCTTTGAAATAGGTAATTTTAGCTTTATTTCTATATTTTTCCGCCGGATCGCTTCCTCTATGGGCACATCTCGCCTTCCGCCCAATTGGATCAAATGACGGACATTTAAGGCTTTCGAGCGCCAATGGTCTGACTGGTTTGTCTGTACCACGTGGTCAGCGTGACTGATTAGAGATCAAAACTGGCAGACTCCATCATTTTCACAAACAAATCTGGAAGAGTTTGCGATCAAATTTAGTTAAAAACAATGGCAGGCATCGTCATTATTGATGGTCACGACTTCAGCTGTGAGAAGACGATAAAAACAAACTGAAGTGGTCTTGGTTGAAAGAAAGATTTTAAGGTAGTGTAGGTCAAATACTTTTTGTGGGGAAATAATCTCAAACCAAATTTTGAAATACTTCAGTTTTAGTTTGAGTTTTCCAGTTTTTATTTTGAATACATTCATCTAATTATTTGTATTTCCTAATTTACCATGATTTAGTTCAGTATTATTGACATTAACACTCTAAGTGACGTGGTGTTTGGACCCAGACTCTTTAAAAAATGCTTTACAATGTTAGAATTTTGTTTGTATGTTTGTTTTAAAATTTCAGATTACTTAGTATTGGTGGTAAAGAATTGATGTATTATGTTATAGAATTATAGTTTAAAGCAGATCCCATATTTTGATGTAATTATAGTTTGAGAAAACAGTGTAAGTGGATGTAATATCTGTCATTTCTAAAGCAGAAATAATGTACAAATAAATGAGGTAATTTCTATAGAATATCATAGTTACTGGTATGTTCTTTTGCCATTTGGGGCTTTGATGTTACTATTTTAGCAATTAGATCTTTTGTAGCTGAAGGAAAGCGATTGTAGGATTGAGTTACTTTGAACAATTTTCCAAATTTTTTAGACCAGCAAGTCTTGAACTGAGTCAATCTAGGTTTGAACGACAAATCATGATGCTCCAATTAGTCTTAGTATCTTGATTAAGAAGTGAATAACTATTGCCAGAATGTACCAGAACGCATCTAAGACCACGCATTTTTCTGCAATTTCTCTCCGCGCCATATCGCTCAAAGAAAGTCGGTGGATTTTTTCCCTTGCCTGACTTTCATCACCGATTGTGGGATATCATTCGCTTGCTCGTCTGGACGGATTTGGGTTTATGTGGGTTTTTGACCAAATGGTTTGAAGCACAGCTGTTTTACTGCGTTTTGCCAAGGTTTCATTGTTTGCCATACTGATCTTACGCTCTGCACCAAGGATGGTGAGAGGAAGGAGAGAGATGATGACTTATACAGCACCCTACGGCAACAACAGCTGTAACGATAGTGACGGTAAATTTTAATTGAGATTTTGCACCCAGGCATTTCTCCCCGTCTTTTTTGTTATAAAATGAGAATATCTGCTGCTCAAACTTAGACATTTGAGAGTTCAAGAAATATTATTAATTAAGATGGAAAAAGATTAATTAAATTATAATGTACATTTGAAGTTAATACAAACATAAAATTGAGTTGAAGTAACAATCATTGAGTTTATAGATGCCATTTTGTCTGCCTTTTTTCTATACGGCAGAAACTCTTTTTTTTTCTTTTGATGATGCAGCCGTATATTTTTTTGATGGACGGTAATCTTCATACGCGCCATTAAACTCAGACTCGCCGCCATACCAGCGACAAGCTTTTTTTCACCACGCTTCCATGGTGACTCCAGAAATCGCGCATCTATTTGAGAATTTATGTACCTGCTGCACAACATTAACCCAGGTTACTGTCGAGCGCCATTACGCTTAACTCTTATCCGGTCATTTGAACCGACATACCCAGAGTAGCGTCTGTATGATTTCAGCCAGGAGTTCAGGCTCAAAGTCAGGCTAGTTTAAACATGCTTCCTGAATACCTTCTGTGTAGAACTGAATCAAACAAGTAAATTGACATTTTCAACTTTATTTTATTTGATTAATTATGGACTACATGCAATACAGCAGACTAGTTTGGTTTCCTGTAAAGGTATTCCAGAAAGCAGGTCATGCTAGCTCCCATGTAAGTTTGATGTAAGGAAGTTGATAACTCAGCTTGTTCCAAAACAACCATGTCCAGTGAAGTGTCTCGCTTAGTCGCTACTGACTCTTGCATGCCAAGATTACAGTTTACGTACACACCCAGCGAGCTGGAAAGATGGTATGTGCCGCTGATGTCACCATGTCACTGTTCTGTTACCCATTATCAAATAACATGTACTGTGCTCTGAAATAAGAGTTATTGCAAGCCCTATATCGTTATTTGATGTACAAATGTATTCATTTGATTGCATGTATGTTCATTCCATAATAAACTACCAGAAATATCTTGTTTTGTTGAGCACCAATCAGACAGATTTTAAAAGTGAGATTCAACAATGACAAGAGAATTTTGTGGGTTGTTGAGCATGACATGGAATGGAATCAAACAGAAATGAAGAAAAAGGAGTATTTTGGATGGTTCAAATGTTTTACTTTAACCACAAAGGCTGGATGCTTAGGAGAACTATAACTTTGATTTCTCTAATATTCTCCAGTCATTTTTCTTCAAACATGCCGGGATGATCATGAACATCATTATTAACCATAATCCAGTGAAAGTTTTAAAGTCACCTTTGAAAGAAGCTTATTTGATGGTTCAAATGTTATACTATGACTATGAGGGAGGATGAATTAGACTATAATGTCAATATCTCTAATATTCTCCAGTCATTTTTTTTTTCAAACTTGCTGTGATGTTGGTGAACATCGTTATCAACAATAATACAATGATAATTTTATACTACCTTAAAATGAAGTGCAACTGAAAGAGTTACAGGAACAGATGTGATTTCTACGTGGAGTTTCTTCATTTCTGTTTGATTCCATCTCCATGTCTGCTCAACAACTCACAAAACACTCTTAATAAGTGTTGAATCTCTCACTTTAAATCTGTCTGATGAATATATTTCAAAACACGTTATTTCTGGTAGTTTATTATGGAATGAACAGACATGCAATCCAAAATGAATACATTTGAATATTTAGAATACACAGGCTTGTAATAACTCATTTATTTCATAGTACAGTATATGTTATTTGATAATGGGTAACAGACAGTGACATGGTTGATAATCAGCGCTTTATACCGTCTTTCCAGCTCGCTGGGTGTGTGTACCGTAAACTATGATGTAAACGCGCATGCAAAGAGTCAGTGACGGCTGGCGTGACCACACTTCCGCAGATGACGGGTCACTTGACCGCGGTCCAAAACAGAGGTATGTTTCAGGGTATGTCAAGTTACTATAGCAACTCATGCTCTGAGTATTACTTATTTGATGGACGTATAATCTTCATAGCCGTCATTAAAATCTCAGACTCCGTCTCACTGAAGTACAGCTCTTTCTTTTTTTCTCCACGCGTTTCCATGGTGACTCCGGAAATCTACGATCCATTGAGAATGTCTTTATGTACCTGCTGTGCACGTGCATTAACCCAGGGTTACCAAGTGGAGCGTCATTACGCTAACTCATATCCGGTCTTCTGGAACTCACATACCCCGAGTAAGCAAGTTCAGGTGGATTTCAGCCAGAGTTCAGGGTTAAAGTCAGGGGAGTTTAAACATGCCTTCTGGAATACCCCCTTGGTCCCCAGGCTGGATAAAATACAGGGTTGTGTCAGGAAGGACGTCCGGCGTTCAAATGTCTGCCCAACCTCCTGTGTGAATCAGTGGAAGCTGATTGGCTGCGGTGATCCCTGAAGGGATGTGCTGAAATGTAAACCTAACTAAAGTTATTATATCACTACATTCCTCTATTTTATGTGTCAACGTATTTAATCAATCATCTGTTTGAGAATAAAATATTTTTGAATATTTTGATCACATCTGAAACAATACATTTTATGATTTGAAGTTTTATTTCTCAGTTCTTGGACAAGATGCCACGCAGGCATAGAGCAGGTGCACTTCTCAACTCTACCTGAAAAGAATCTATCTGATCAGAACCGGATTACAGAAACTATGTAAAGCTATCAAATGAATGAACTCGGTAGGGGTGTGTGTAAATTCTTTATTGCTTTGACTACAATACTTGAAATAAATCAATAAATAAAATTTAAAAAAAGCAAAAATAAATCAAGTTTTTCTTTTATCAAAGAAAAATAATCGAGAAAAATACAGAATGTAAATTTTAACATGTCTGAGAATTCAAACAACATAAAAACTTTTGCATAAAAACTGCTAAGAGGCAGTTTAGGAAAGTTAAGAGGTGTAGTTTGGAGAATCCAAAAAGACAAGAATATTAAGACATTACATTTTGTGATCGGCTGAAAGGAAAAAATGAAAAGTTGTCGCAATAAACTCTTTCTGAAAAAAAAAAGATGATTTTAATAAATTGTTACCCAACAAGTTGGATGTTCCAGAAACGGTTAGGTAAGCGCTTAACTTGGTCAGCTGTAGTGTGTACTGTAGTTTTTACCGATATGTATTTTTAATCACTTTTCCCGTCTCTTTCACCTTACCGGCATAGGCCAGGCATGAGCAGCGCACACCTGGACGAATGGCAGAGGAGGTCCTTTGACATTTCATCTGGCAGCTGTGCACCTGAACAGAAGGCAGATGCCTACCGAGCCTACCTCCTATCCATTCAGTATGCATGGGCAAGCTCCCAGCTCTCCCGGGCCAGCATGGCCAGCCTGCTCAGGACCTACTCTGAGAGGTATGCTGCAGTGCTGGACTCAGATGACCCCCGCACTGGGCTTAACAACTATGCAGAGACCACGCTCCACTTAGCCCGGAATCAGAAGAACCACAGTGACAAATGGGAGTCTTCCCTCAGCATGGACAGTGTGCTGCAGCTGCCTTCTGTGCAGCAGATGATGAACGCACAAAGAGCTGCACTGAACTTCCCAGTTACGCCAGCAGATGTCAACAGAACTGTGGGACAAGAAATCAAAACTGTCCATCCTTCTAGGTCCCGTACTGAAGACAAGCCAGAGGTGCCGTGGTCCAAAACCATGGCACCACAGAAGCCTTATTTAAGCGTTCACTCTGCCAGTAACCTTACTGTTAGCAATCCTGAAAGGCCCAGAACATATGGCAGTTCAAATGAATACTTTCCACCTCCAGTTCGACCTCAGTCTTCTTCAGCTTTCCCACAGGGAAACCCTGGCACCGAAGGCCCACAGAATTATCAGTCTCCCTTCTTTCCTACCTCCAACCCAACTAAAAGGAAGAATTTTTACAAGCACGATCAATGTGACAATGTCAGAGGTCAACAGGGAGACGAAGGAGGCCCCAGCCTGCGACTAGGAAGCAACTTCAAAACAGCGCGTGAGCAATTTATTGTTGATCAACAGAAAAAATGTTCTCAGCAGTCGCGGGGAGCCCAGGCCTTTGGGATGACTGCAACTGTGAAGAAATCTCTGGGCGCTAACAGGCCTCGGGGCACATTCTCAAAATTTGTGTCACCCATCCCACGACAGGAGGAAGAAGACAATGCGGCAAGTCAAAGTTCCACACAGGAACCTCCAATCCTGGACGAGCGTCTGAAAAACTTTGAGCCAAAGATAATTGAGCTGATCATGAGTGAGATCATGGACCACGGGCCTCCCATTGGCTGGGATGACATCGCGGGGCTGGAGTTTGCCAAGAACACCATCAAGGAGATAGTGGTCTGGCCAATGCTCCGACCTGATATCTTTACTGGTCTCAGAGGGCCCCCCAAAGGTATCCTGTTGTTCGGGCCCCCAGGAACTGGAAAAACTCTTATTGGAAAATGCATTGCTTGTCAGTCAGGCGCCACTTTCTTTAGCATCAGCGCTTCGTCCCTTACATCCAAGTGGGTGGGTGAAGGAGAAAAAATGGTGCGAGCCCTGTTTGCCATTGCTGGCTGTCACCAACCTGCCGTCATCTTCATCGATGAAATCGACTCCCTGTTGTCCCAGCGTACAGACGGGGAGCACGACTCTTCGCGCAGGATCAAGACAGAGTTCTTGGTTCAACTGGACGGTGCAGCCACTGCATCAGAGGACCGCATCCTGGTGGTGGGGGCCACTAACCGGCCCCAGGAGATAGATGAGGCCGCTCGCAGACGTTTGGCCAAGCGGCTCTATATCCCCCTTCCTGAAGCAGCAGCCCGACGGCAGATAGTGTTCAACCTCATGGCCCAAGAGAAAAGCCAGTTGAGAGAGCCGGAGCTGGAAAGCGTGGTGACGGCCACAGAGGGCTTCTCCGGAGCTGACATGACGCAGCTCTGCAGGGAGGCAGCTTTGGGACCAATTCGCAGCATCCAGCTTAGTGACATCGCCACCATCACTGCAGATCAGGTGCGACCGATTCTATTCAGTGACTTCCAGGAGGCTCTGAAGACTGTTCGACCCAGTGTCTCTGCCAAAGACCTGGAGCTTTATGAGGAGTGGAACCAGACTTTTGGATGTGGCCGCTGAACCAAACTTTTTTTTTTGGTGTGTGTGTGGGGGGGGGGGGGGGGGGTTCGCTGCTGTTTCTGGTTTTAGATGCATTTCAGGAAAAATGTCAGTGTTTGTAGTGCAACCATTAATGACGCTGCATTCCTCTTAAATGGACACCTGAATCCAAATGTTTCAGTTAAAACAACTTTGAAAAGGTTTTTAACACTTTCAAACCCTGAATTAACCCCATTATCATTATTCACTTCATTTGCATAGTTTTGTCTATTTCTCATTTTCTAGAAATCTGTAAAAGCATTTCTGTAATGTTGTAAAATATATATTAAAGTGCAACTCTTTGAAATGTGGTGTCTCAGATCTGAATATGCTTACATTACATGCAGTAAATGCTCCAAAAGGATCCTGATGCTGGATGACAACTCCTCAGCCTCAACACTAAGAAAATCCTGGGTTCTGTGTTGAGAAATCCTTTTTTTTCCCTGGTGGGGGGAACCAGGCCCTCCCCAACGGCGGCCATGTCCCTTGGTTGCTGGCTTCCTGGGACCGAGGGCTCTCTCTCCACGCGGACCAAGAGCCGGGGATCACATCTGAGCCTGGGGGTGTCCGTGTCCCTGTGGTGGGGATTCTAGCCCCCAATTCTTCTCCAAAATTCCAACTGTGATGTGATGTGAACGGTGCTGGCCTGGCGGTCGGTTGTTTTCTATCTGCTACCGTGTGGGTATTGGGGGGGTTCTGGCTGCCGCTGCTGCTGCAGCGGGGGTCTTAGTGTGGGGATGACTAGACACCCCCTCTTTCTTTTTACATTCTATTATCCACTTTAGACAAACATGAAGACTCACTAGAGCACAGGTGCTATCTGACCTTTGCACAAATAGTTTGTAAAATACATTAGTTGTATTTTAGTGTGTGAATATTAGTTGTATTTTAGTGTGCGTGTGTGAACATTAGTTGTATTTTAGTGTGTGTGTGAACATTAGTTGTATTTGAGTGTGTGAACATTAGTTGTATTTTAGTGTGCGTGTGTGAATATTAGTTGTATTTTAGTGTGTGTGTGAACATTAGTTGTATTTGAGTGTGTGAACATTAGTTGTATTTTAGTGTGTGTGTGTGAACATTAGTTGTATTTTAGTGTGTGTGTGAACATTAGTTGTATTTTAGTGTGCGTGTGTGAACATTAGTTGTATTTTAGTGTGTGTGTGTGAATATTAGTTGTATTTTAGTGTGTGAACATTAGTTGTATTTGAGTGTGTGTGTGTGAACATTAGTTGTATTTTAGTGTGTGTGTGTGAATATTAGTTGTATTTTTTACATGTTGACCTGTGAACATTTTTTTAGCCAACAGGTATGTTTGTAACATTTGAGTGTGTGTGTGGACAGACCCCACCCCTTTTAGATTTATGATAGATCTACACCTGAGAGTAATGGTTTAACCCCATCCTTCTTACCCCCCCTCTCTAGCATCCCCCCACCCCCCCTTTTTCTTTTCTATCTGGTCCAACAAAAAAGTGTTACAAATATAATTAAGATTAATATAGTTTAGTCTAAATTACAAAAGGGGTTCATTAAATTATACACCTTGTGTGTCAGAAGATTCATAATCCATGTTGTAACAGTCAAATATGTCCAACACGAGGCTTTCAGCTCTCATCTGTTTGCTCAGCTGTTGGACACAAGTTAGAAAAAAATAAAATAAAAGGAAAAGTTCTTCTTTGAAGAAGAAAGTACCTTCCTTTTGGTGATTAAGAAAGTAGTGGACAGGAAAATCTGTTACTGCATCATCTGAATATGGGAGCAAAAACATGAAGTTCTCATCCAAACTGAAGATCCGTTGAAAACATTTGCTTCAGTTTTTCTGGCATTTTTCAGCATTCTGAAACTTTTAACTGCAAGTTTTTAATAAGATATTTTCAATTTGAAGGCATCACTGCTTCATACGTGCTTCATACACACCATTATAGATTGTACACACATGAAATGAAATTCATGAAAATGTAATGAGCAAATCAGAAAATCTGGAAGAACATGAAAAAAGGCTTTCATTTATATTTCATTTTTTTGTCAAGTCCCTAATAAATATTTCAGACCTGTGTGCTTTGGCCACTGTGTGAAAACTTTGTTGAATTAGCCAGCAGTGACGGTAGACCCCTCGACCCCCATGGCTTTTACCGAACACGGGGGCTCCTCACAGCTGGACTGGGACAGATGTGCAGAATTCCTCTGGTACTGAATGGATCTTAGGGGTCCACTGAGTCTAGGCCGCAAATGTGCCATGTGGTGTGATCAGACTGTGGCTGTGCAGCAGCGGACGCACATGGGCTGTAAATAAAACATTTAAACACTAAAAGAGTGGAAAACAGATCAAGTTGATTAGTAACAACTGAAACAGAAGAGGAAACAAACCATAACAACCAATTAACTTCCAGTACGAACTGTAACCCCCCAAACACACACACATAAGTCAGGGGGGGGGGCACACCTGCAAACAGGACTCTACCCGTAGAAGATTGGAGGACTGATTTGGTTCAGGGTGTTGTTGATGGAGAGTTATGGATAACTGACAGCAGCTGTCTTTGGGTCTCCGGTCGACGCCATCGGCTCAGCTGCAGAGCTGCCAGGAGACGCTTCCCTGAGCTGATGAAACTCCGTTTATACTCCAGTACTTCAGCATATATTTGACATTTAAATTCACATTTAGTGGATATACTCGCATCAACAACAACTTTAATTCTTGATCTTTATTTGAATTCAGCATGGATATCCATAGCTCAAAGGGTACATTGATTTATTCCTAAAGTGCTTTACATCAGAGTTCTTCACAACAATAAAGCTAGAGACATTCCACAGAGCATATTTATTTCAAAAACAACAGCATAGTTTGACAACATGGCTATTATTGGCTTTTATATGTTTCTTTGTGTCACCAACAATTCCAATTTATGTTTTTCTTTTTATAAACCCACAACCAGATGGTTCTGTTTTGCAGAACAAAGTTAGTTTTAATATTTGTATCAAGCTTAAAAACCAATGAAGTGCTGTGGGAGTCAGTAAAAGGGGCTCCATTCATAACAGCCATGTGCAGTTTACTGATGGAAAATCATTTCACCTTCAAAAATAACATCTTTATATTTTGTTGTTCCTGTACTAAATTGATCAGTTTTAATATATTTTCCAACAAAAATGATACATAATAACTTCTGCAAAAACCAAAACTTGTTAAACTACTTTCACTCTGTAAAAAAGATTCAGGAATTGTCATTATTCTATATATTTCCACATTTCTAAATGTCACCACCAAATATTGACAAAATGTTTTAATTAATACTAATAATATAATGCATATATTAATATAACAAACACGCAGTTCTTTCAACAGATCTTAGTAGTGGAGCCAACGACTGAGTCTGCCTCCCGCTGAAGAATTTCTGTCAGCCGGACCGAAAGGAGAAGTGAGATCTGGGATTCTGGCAAGTCCAGATTTGGTTATCCAGAAAGCCTCTCGTACAAACGCCCCCCCTCTGCCTGTATGTGTGTGTGTGTGTGGGGGGGGGGGTCCTGGCCACAGCTGCTTCCTGTTAAATTACACAGCTGCCATCTGGAGGAGGCTGGGCAGCTCCGCCCTTTTTAGATGATCAAGTTAAACGTCTGGATGGAAATGTTCTCTCTATCTATTAATTTCCTTCTTTTTTTGTTGTCAATCATTTACTCTAGTTTGTATTTTTGATTGACAGGTCTGACAGAACTGCTTCTCAAATGGCCTGTTAAATTATTTTGGAAAGTTTGAGTTTAACCTGAATAATATTTTTTTATAATTGAGGCTTGGATTCAACGTCTGCTTTTTACATTTGCTTCCACAGTTTCAATGTAAAGTGAGATGCATTTAAAAACATGTTATAACCAATTAAAGTCCAAACTCTGGTCTGTGTGTATTTATAAAATATCCTTTATTGACATTTTGCAAGCATAAAGCTCCTCTCAAACGAGGCATCTTCATTATTGAGTCACACCGTCAGCAGCCTGCAATAAAACAAATAAACTAAAGTACCCATGAAAACATTTCCTTCAGTTAAAACCACCTCCAGCAGCAGTCAGACCCCCCCCCACGTTAGGAAGAGCTGAACAGAGAAGGATGTACTACTCGGCACCACAAACATCTATCACTGTAATAAATACAAAAACATACAGGCGTGCTATTTTTCTATAAATAATATGAAAGTTCATCCAGACAGGTTAAAGATTAAAGCAAACATCTTGTCAGAAGCAGTGGCATTTTGTCAAAACTGGTAGATTTTATTCCAACAGAAATAATTCATAAAGATTCTTTTCAGCACAAAAATGTTCCTTTCAGATGTTCACAAAAGAAGTGAACTTGTTTTAGATCTACAAAGAAATAAAAACAGAAAAAAGGGAAAATATAAATGTATACATTTGTATCGTTGCATGACTTTGAAGAATGCTTTATTGTTTGTCTGCTCTAAAGAGCCAGGGATGCCAAATTTCACAATGAACAGTTAGATACATGACAGTAAAGTAAGTTTAATTTTGCTGCATTTATTTATCTGTGTCAACAAACATGCACACATTGTATAAAAACACCAATGGCTATTAAGACAGTAATTTACAATATGTACGTTTTTATTGCAGACACACATGTACCAAGTCTGTTTTGTCTTCAAAAACAAGTCTGTGTGTGCATGTGTGTGTGTTTGTGAATGCATGCGTGTGCATATGTGCATGTGTGTGCGTACGGGCTGCAGGGCTCAGTAGCGGTGCTCCCCTCGGGTTATATGAGAGGAGAACTCATAGCGATCTTGACTCCTGTGACCGCAGAGATTGCATTCCAAGGGGTCTCTGAAGCCGTGGCAGCCCATGTGAATGGTGTACATGACGTGGTCCAGGAAGAGCACGCGGCAGTGTTCGCAACGGTAAGCCCTCACCTGCTCCCCATCCGATGTCACTACCTTAAAGCCCTCAGACGCCATCTCCATGTTGGCTCGGAGGGCGTCGTACTGCCTCTGCTGCTCCTCCTTCACCAGAGGTAGCACCCCGTTCCTCACCCCGGAGGTGATGTGGTTGGTCAGATAGATGAGCCCGCTGGCTGCTCCAGCTGGGCGGTCTTCATTGTTGCTCTCGGTGTCTGTGGAGTCCTGACCGCTGTGACTGGGCGAGCCATCCTTCTCGCTGGAGGCAGACTTGGAGTTGGAGAGCAGCAGCAGGTTCTCAGCAGCGCTGTCCTTGGCAGACAAGGCTGTCCCCGTGTGGCTCTCTGATGCTGGCTTGTGGAGGCCATACAAAGATGAGAGACCCACATCTGAGGAGGCTGGGGAGGTCTGGACCAGAGGCCGGAGGGACTCAGCCCCCAAGTAGCTGATGGCGCTGTTGATTGCCTGGTCAATGACATGCGGCTGGATCAGCTCCCCTGCTGCTCCGTCGTAAGAAAGATCGGAGAGACGTTTGTCTCCTGATGGACCAAAGAGGGACAGAAGATCTATGTGAAGGTAAAACATCACCAACACACTTTTACATTCATCCTGACTCATTGTATTCAGGTTTTGCTCACGGCCTCCTATGGATTTTTCTAAACTCGCATCATTTTCCCCTTCCTTCTCAATTCCCCAAACTATCATACAAGAGTAAAACGGGTGTACAGAATAAAACAGCAAATGTCAGAGGAAAGTCATTACTCAAATCAGTGCAGGCTAGGCTGTAGAGCATGCACGGTGCACTACCGGCACAAATGTCCAGTGGAAGCAAAAAAACTGCACCTTAATCTAAGCAGCTTTCCTACATGCAACAGTAGCAGGTATTTTTCATCAAAGCAGCAGCATTTTATTCACATAAAGGAAGCAGATTTCAGCCCTTACCCACAAACTTCTGGGGCATAGTGCTCTTACGCTTAGCTACATTATTAGCTAATCTGTCTAGCACCAAGGCTCTGTCAGATCCCGTCTGGCTTAAGTCTTCCCTCTGCTCATTCTGGTTGCTTTCTTCCTTTACTACTGGAAAGCAAGACAGAGAAGTAGATTTTAGAATCAAAGTAATTTGAGTTAGAGCCTGATGACACATGCCAGATGGTATGACTATCTACACGCATGATGAACAAACTCTTCTGTGTGTGCTCCTAAATGTGCTTTCCGGCCATTTAAGATGTTTTTTCAACTGTACTTGAAACTTCTACAGTTACTCCACTGGGACGTGGTTTTGAATACCTACCAGACTTCAGTGTGAGTAACATTAAAATAAGAGCATGCATTGTCAGCAAGTTTAGCAACCTGACTGCATGAGACTCTGCCATTTGGTGCAGAGTGCTGCAATCAGGGTACAATAGGACATCAGGAACTTTGGAAGCTTACACCCCTTAGTGGACCAACCTGTGTACATGCTGTTCTGCAGTCCCATGCATTGCAGGTAGTTGTGACATCTTTCTTTGTGCTCCTCAAGAGAACTGCGTTGCTTATAACTCCGCCCACAATAGCCACATTTGTGGGGTTTTCCAACTGCCAAAAAAACAAGATCGATGCAAACCAAGATTAAACTCACCACAAGCAAAAGTTGATGCTGAATCAAAATCAGATGGATTTCTCCAGGGGGGATCAAAAACAGTTTCTGTTAATAAAATGTTCTGAACAATATCAAGGTTGCAGCTCAGGGCGTTTTCACAGAAACGCCACCCTAAGGCTGCTGGGAAATTTCCTCACTCTTTCCTCACTTCCATAAAGGGACAGTTTTCAGCAGCCTGCGAGTTTTCATTTGTCAGAGAAAGGAAGTACTGACGTTAAAAAAAACTCATCAGGTTTCCCAGCATGCACTATTTCTGAAACAACAGAACAAACTGTCGACAAAGATCAAATGCTGCTGGATCCTTTGTCTTTTTCACAGCCAAAAATTCCTTTTCTGATGTCAGAGAGAAGGAATACATACGTTCAGGTATTCTAGATTTTTAAATGAAATACTTTATGGAGTCAGATTGACTGGAAGAAATAGTAGAGATTAGATTATATTAGATTAGATAGAGACATTAATACAAATAAAATGAATTTTTTATCGTTAAGGTGGAAATGCCATGTGTCGGATCACATGTGGAAATGTGTTAGAAGTAGTGAGTTCTTTGTAACGATCCTCTTTTTTGAAATCTTTTTTGTAATACTAAACTTGTTTCTTTTTAAAATCCAATGAAACAACAACACCATTGTTAGTAACTAATCTGAATGAACTCGGATCCTGTCATCGCACTCTACATTAGGTGTTTTAGGGTAGTTTTAAAGTTCTTATTTGAATTCCAAACAACCATTAGGCCACATATATTCTTCATAAAGGGTTAATCAAATAATTCCTTCATTTATTTGTTGATACATCTAAACCAAGAAAACTGTTTACATACATTTCTTTAACTCGTGCAAAACTATTCAAAGCCAAAATGTGACACCATATCTAGATGTTGTCAACTTCCCCTTACGAAGCCCTGAGGTCTGGCTGCGCGCGCTGCAGAAGTTGCCATGCTTTCTGCAAATGTTTCCACTCTGCCTTCCTGGAACCAACATGAACGCTGAGGTTTTCGGTGCGGGCTCACCCGAGTGGGTACGAAGATGGCCGGTGAGGGCGTCCCTCCTGCGACAGGCGTAGCTGCACAGATGACACTTGAAGGGCTTCTCTCCTGAGTGCAGTTTGATGTGACGCAGCAGGTTGCCCTTCTGGGTGAAAGACGCCCCGCACTGGCTGCACTGGAACGGACGTTCTCCTGAGGACAACATGTGACACAAAGCAGATGCACACTGAAGCAAAATGCCAGAAGAACAAAAACAGACTTCCTTCTAAGGGTTTATGGAGGGAATCTGGATTTTTAGCGGTTTTAATTCTGCTTATGACCAAGTCAAAGACGACAAGACAAGCGGAAAAGCCTTCATCTTTCTCCTATGGATACAAAGTGGAAACGCCGTAGAAATGTGGGGTCACTGCTCTACAAGGCTGCCGAGTGCCAGAACAAGCTGGATGATGGAGCATCTGTAGGGCGGGGAGAGCAGAGAGAGATCCAGCATCCGATGGGGGGGGGGGTTGGCTGCAGAGTGACACTCCATCTCTCCATGCTCCCCCTGCCTCATCTACTCCTGCCGCTCTCATCGAACAAGAGCCTTTCAGACTCAGCCTGCCAGCTCCGTAATGCACCATTGCCTGGGTCAATTTGATCTGAAAATCTCATTTTTTCCTCTTCTTCGTCTCTAAAATAAGATCGCCACATCACAATGCAAATTCAGCCTCATTTGAATAAAGTGAAGAAACACTTTGTGTTGAGAGCCAGTCTTCCTGATCAGCGCCTCTGGAATAAACCAATATCCATCTGAGTGTTGTGGCATTCTGTGAGAACGTTTTAATATGTTTTTTTCTAAGCCCCCCCCCCTGCACCAGTGAAGCAGCAAAAATATATAAAAAGGGAAATTCATTAAAAATGCATTTCAGGAGCAGAGATTCACCTCAGAATATTTTCTATTTAAATTGAAGGCACTTCATTATTTCTTTTATTATACTTTCTTTTGCATTTACATTAATCGACTGTTCCTTTCTTCTTTTTTGAGTTTCATTAGCTTTCTAAAGCCTGATAGTTAAGAGTCTTTTTCACAAATGTTCCCCACCACTGACTTGGCTTTGTTACAAAACGATATCAATTCTAAGTTTTGAAAACTTTTAATAAGGAAATAATAGTCAATTTGTGGAGATTAAACTGCAGAAGAAATCCTGTTCTTCTACATCAGGCATGTTTTAGGACAAAGTTTGTCGCACATTTTCCAGTCAGTGACAGTTTTTTTCAGAAATGTTTGAGTGAAAAATCATGAATGCTAATGCTGGAAGTCTATTTCATGCACGGCAGGAACGTCTACACACAGAGAAGACACAAGCATGCTACAGAAAGCAAACAGCGGACTGCAAACTTGAAAAGTTTCTTTCACCAGGGCTTTTGGGAGACGGCCAGACTGCACAGACACACAGCTTCACTCAGACTTTTATAGTGTGAGTCCAAATACATGCTTTAAACATGAGAATACACTACAGCAGACACTCATCTAACCCTGTCAGACTAGCAGTGTGCAGAGTAAGGGCATGAAGCATTGCAGGCGGCTTACCAGTGTGGCTTCGCTTGTGCACCATCAACACATTGGGGCCAATGCAAACTATCCCACAGATATCACACTTGAGCTTCCCGTTGGGCAGCCGGATACCGCCAGCCGAGGAGAAGGCCTTGGCTTCAGGGCTCGGCTGTGAGCCGTTCACCTTGGCCCCCGAGGAATCGACCACACGCAAGTCTTCCACGCACTCCTCCTCCTCCTCGCCATTCATGTCACAGGCCAGCCCATTCTCCTCATCACTGCGAGCCTCAACTTTAATGTTACAGGCTGGAAAAGAGGGAGGGCAAGGGGGTGGGGGCCATGGTTTAGAATAGTTTTGTCATCATGTCCAAGATGGGCATTTTCTCAATTGATCAGCCTGATGTTCTGTAAGAAGCATTGACGCCTTTCTGTCTCAATACTCGTCTAAAGGTGTTTCTAAAATAATTTACATTTTGTCTTTTTCTTTGTGAAAACAATATTTTAGTTTTTTTAACAGCATTAAACTTTCTCCATTCATGTATTTAACTCATGTTTTGTAGTTTGGATGAATCACCTCTTGAATGTAAATGGCTAAACAATAAACTGTGTTTACTTAAAGAACATTAAAAACGGACATTTGGCCTGATTTTCTGTCGTTATCTTATGCTGTGTAGTGTGGACAGACATCCTGCAGAGTGTCTTGTGAAAGCCTCATGTAACTGGTTCTGCGTGAAAACTTCAGAAACTTCCCTCTTATCTCTGGAAATTTAGTAGATTTCAAATACTAAACTTCAACAAAGGTGGAGTGAAAGAACCAGAAGCACATGAGCCTCATCTCCACTGCGTCTCTGTACCAAAGCCTTTGGTTGCTGAAGGATTAGCAGGTGAACTGCATGCAAGCTGTTTGAGGATGTCAGTGATAAGATGAGGAAATATGGCGATCATCTCACACCATCACACTTATGTGAAACAAATGACAGCAAGATAAACAGGAAACAGAGACACAGGAAGCCGTGTGAAACTAGGGACCAGCGCATAGAGGAGAGCGAGAGGGGGCCATGAGCAAAGACAAGCAGGAACGCTTTTTTAAATCTTCAGCTAATGTTTTTCACATGAACATTCCCAGCATTTTAAGATGAGAAATAAAAATCTGCATTTGTTGCAGAAAACCTAATTTTTCAAGCAAAACCAAAATAACTACTCTAACTGATATGATCCAGCAGAAAATATTCTAGAGACCCTCTTTGCTCCTGAATTTCCCACCGGTCAAAGTTTAGAAATATTTTAAGAGAACTGACAGATGGCTTAAGTCTGGTAACATGTCTCAGTGGCAGCCTGATTTCCCCATGTATACCTCTGTTTGTACAAGTGAAGAGGAAGAAGTGGAGATCGTGAAAAATAGGAATCATGGAAAAGGGGAAGCTTTAGAAAGAGGGCCTGTCTAACTGAAATACCAAGAATTATGGAGAAGTGACAGAAAGGGAAGCATGGGAAAGGAATTGTCTAACAGTATGTAACTGAATTTTCAGTCAGTAGGAAATATGAATAGAAAAACTGTTAATGAAAAGTTAAAGATGAGAATTGTTTCAGAAACGCCTGTCAATTAAATCCGCTTGTTTCTCCATCTTCCCTCCTTTTGTGATAGATCTAAGTTGAACTTTTTCTGAGGGCATGAGACAGAGACTGTAAAAACACACAGAAAAAAGGTTTTCCTCTCTGAAAAACGCTAAAGAGGTCAACCCATGACCTATAACTGATGGGGGGGGGGGGGGGTGAATTAAGACAATAACTAGAAGCAATGTGAAATATTTCAACAAAGCTGCAGCAAAGTCATAAAATCAGTCACACCTACAACTGTTAAACTGTGAAATTCTTCTAGGGGGGGCAAATTAGTGATTTTCATATGATGCCCTTCAGGGACGGTGATGTGTAAATATACTATATCGAGACAGATATATTAAAATATATTGAGTCTTCTGCAACTATGTCACAAAAGGAAACAAGTCAGGAAAAGCATTTCTCATAGCAATAGTGAAGCATCTCTTCACTATTGCTTGTATTTTGAATGTTGGTTCTAAAACAAAATACAGGGAAGCCCATGCATAAATATTAATCTCAATGCCTCAGTGTCCTGATTCTGATGTGCCGATCTGCCTTTAAAGGTAGACCATTCTCTTGATCCTTTCTGACAATAACAGATTAGCATCAGTTGGTCTTTCCAGCAAACTAGGATAACATAAAACTCTAAATAGCCTTTAGTACTCAGTAGTCAATGGCCTTTTAATTTTATTGTATTTGCTTTATTGCTTATTTTTCTTGTATGTAATTTATTACTGACTGCTTTTTCTAATTGTATGATGTTTTTAATTTTATTCTTAATTTTGCCTAATTCTAAACTTTCTTCTGTCTTCCTTTTTTGTTAAGTACCCTGAAGTTGCTGCAAAGTCCAATATCCATAAAGCTTCATTCATTCAGACATGATCATTTCTTCTTTTACCTGGAAATAATTTATTACTGCAGCTGAACTGCTCTGATCTTAATCATTGATTAGATTAGTCAGTCTGAAAGTCTTCTACGGTCTTTGCAAAGTTTGCAGAGGTTCATCTGTTTTAAAACGAATTTCATTTTACCTAGGGATTATCTTCAAAGTACTTGTAGGTAGTAGAGATTTGAGAAAGGTAGGATGAACGTTGTTTGTCTGCACACTAAAATCCCGACTGGAGCGACATTTTGCTTTGTTGAAATGGTTTAAGGAACAGAAGGGGCAAAAACAAAGCTGTCTGTTGTCATTTAATGCGCTAGTGTGGCTTTCTGCAGGGTGAGTAGACAGAAGGGAACCACAAATGTTGGCTGAATGCAGCTCTCATGGATATGGGGAAGTTGAGACTGAATTGGGAGAAGGAAGAAGGCTTTTACTTTATGTCATGTTTGTCACAATCACACATCCTGATTTGTCGTTTTGGGAAGCAAATGTCAGATCAAAGTTTGGACAAACACAGCAGGTCTCAATAAAACACTTCCAAACATCAGATCTCCTCCTCAGGTGGTAAACGGTGAGGTAACAACGCAATTCTGGAGAATTTTCAAAAGGGCACAGACAGACGTATACTAGAATGAGTGAGCGACAGAAAAAGTGTGTGAAGGCTTCTGTTAGCGTCTGCTCTGGTAGCCTGAAAAGAACGTGCAAAGGCCGTGGAACCACATGTGTCAAGCCAGTAACGCATTCAACATGATTTGCAGGAATGCTAAAAACAGAATGCCTTTCCTCTCACACAGGAAAAAAAAAAACGTGCAAGCGTGTTTTTGGGAACTAGACTTTTCAGTCTCCCTTTCAGTCTCATGTCTCTGAAACAGCAAAGGCTGCAGAGAAAAAGAGAAATCATCTGAGTTAGAAACTTTACAGACCTTTGACTTTGGAACCTGTCCACATTTAAACAACTAAATTCAAACTTGAACACATTCAAAAATGTTTTTTACAATCAGAATTGACAAAGCCTGCTGTGGTATGAATGCGTTACGAGTAGCCGACCCCATAATGTGAAGACTTGCAACAGGAAACGACCTGGTTCTTGAGGTTTAGAGTGAGTTTTCAATATTTTGAGTTCCTGTGTCCCACATATAGTCCCCCTGTTATTTGGCCTTTTCACTGCCTGAACTGAGCAGCGCACGATCCTGGGTGATAAGAATAACTTTTTGGGGCTTTTATCTGAGAGGCAGCGAGGCATAGATGTACCAGATACTCGCACTTCCCTTCTTGCTCGCTGTCCCTTTTCAGAAACACACACATGCGTGTTGAGGGGATGAACAGGAACTCACACCGAGCCCCAGCTGTGCGCTCTGATGAAAAGCTGAATGTTTATTTAAGCTGCTTTTTGAATATTCCACCTCTATTCAGAGGTGGGCATCAGAAAAAACGTTACAAGCGTTCCCAAACAAGATGGAAGGCCTTTTTCTGGTGTCATGGCGGTGAAGGGAGAGAATGATTCACAGCTTCTATGAACGGCAGACGTGAAGCTAGAGAGGCTTTGGGAGTTAGCATGTGCAGCAGGTGTGTGACCTATGCAGCGATGCGCTGATCTGCCTTCTTCCTGAACTCTTTATCTCCAGAAGTGTTGAAACTGTCTGATGGCAAGTTCTTCTTAGGAAACTCTTACACATCCTATTTCAGTTTCCTTTCACATCTTATTTCTGACTGAGTGCCTCTAATCT
The DNA here is from genome assembly GCA_037389245.1 of Oryzias sinensis. Lineage (NCBI taxonomy): Eukaryota > Metazoa > Chordata > Actinopteri > Beloniformes > Adrianichthyidae > Oryzias > Oryzias sinensis. The sequence goes on from CM074500.1 coordinate 362,925, forward strand.
TTGTTGCTATCTGGATAAGTAGAACAGCGATAGGCTGGTCTGAAAGACTCCACTGCCTTTTTGTAGTGGTGGTTGCAATTTTTTCTCGTTTTAACCTGAAGATTGTGCTTACTGCTCCACATTTAACCTCCTAAAACTTGGGAGATAAAATCTGCTTTTTTGCCTTAGTGGCCAAAATGTACCAATCTTACAAAAAACACCCGTAGGAGACGCGAGATGACATGTGACTCAAATACGAATCCCCCTTTGGTCGCTTCATCCTCAGCCTCACCATCACATTCCCTGGCTTGATGTTGACAAATTCAAATCAAGGCCACATTAGCTATTCCTTAAGATTTGTTTCAGTAATGACATGCCATGGATCAAAGAGGCTTTTTTTGTGCCTTACTGCCAATGACCTAAATGTGTCTCTTTGCAACATTAACCACATGTTTTTACTTAAATGAGCCAAATATCCCTCAGGATTGCCCTTGAAAAGCCTTTTCTACATTGATGAAAGCTTTGCTATTGATCCTGACTTTACCAAACTGTTTTGATTTTATGTGGATGTTTGAGGAAGCCCTACATCACTGCTAGGATACAAGCTCCAGTAATTCTTTTTGAAATGTATTTATATTTTCACTTTACTGCTTCAAAAATGCATAGATTCTAAATGAGGCTGTGTGCGTGTTTAGTGAAGCCATACCTTTGTCCCCCCGGTTGTTCTGCTGGTGGGCAGAGCTGGCTGACAGGTCCTCAGGGACAGCCATGGGCTCTTCTGTCTCTTCAGATGCTTCGTTGGCTGGGGGGCTGTCCCTGCCTGAAGATACATGCAAAACAAACAGCCATCACCATGCATCCTCCTGACACGTCTTTTTCAAAGAGAGCAAAATTACCTGAGCACGCTGCAAGTGAGTGTTTGTGAGCCTATTGTGTCTACTTGGTGCTCTCTACAACTCCATCAGGTAGAATGTGGCTTTTACCTGGCATCTGGGCAATCTCCTGGGCCTCCTCTGTCTCCATACGGTGTAAGTACTCTAATGGGAGAGAGGTGGAGATGTAACTGTGTGTTGGGTTCATCAAATGTAGGCAGAGGAAACAGCATTATAAAAGGCTGAAGTTGAGTAACGGCTGTACATCTCAGTGTGACTCCGTCACCTCTGTGAGATCAGTCTTGTCACAAACGCAGCCACATCCATGTCCCCCATATTACATTACAAAGAATTACAGACATTTTCATTACGACTGTGACAGAGAAAGTGAGCTTGGACCGGCGCCGGTTCCTGCTGCTAGAGTGGCTTTGCTGCCTTTCAGACCGCATTTGTTATTTATTGTTAATTTACTGCCACGTAATCATCCCAAAATGCAAACTGACTGCCGCAAAATTAAGCAGAAAATTAACTGGCCTTGGGGTCAGCAGGGATGCGAGTGTTTGCCGTTCCCAGCTGATTGACGCTCGTGTTCTCTCTAATTTACTGAGCACGCATCACTGAGCCCGCGGCCTGAGCGCAGACGTCAGCGAGCTGCCGTCAGAGGAAGCGGCTGGAAGGGAAAACAATTCAAGGACGAGAATCTTACTGGACAAAGAGGCCAGATATTGGAAAACAAATGCGGCATTAAGGTAAAAGAAAAAGAAAAGAGGCCAAAGGACAAAGAAGCTCTTCTTATTCATCCAGTTTATGGGTGGATGGGGTGGTGCGGTCCAAAGCAATCCTCTGGCCAGAGTTGCACATCTGAGGAGTCACCAATGCTCCTGGCCCCATTAATAATGGATTGCCCTCAAGCCTGCAGCAGATGGGCCTCAGCCCCAGCTCCTCAACTTCAAGAAGCCCATCGTGGGGCTGCTGCCCAGTCCAAGAAGCCACACAGGGAGAAGTGAAGCTCCTGAAAATAGCGAAACAAGCCTGAGGGAGAAGGGGAACCTAGGCCTTCCTGTTTTACAGACAGATGGCTCCACGCATTTGGAACAAATAGTGGGAAGCAACAAGGCGCTTCTGTCGCAACACAGTTTTCTGCAGGAGCCTGCAGACGCCCAGGATGCAAGTGTGAAGGCAGAAAGAGGGGGGGCCAAAGGTCACTGGTGCGTGTGATCAGTTAAGGCAGACTGCTCCTCTGCTGAGCTCCTTCTCAGCATCTGGAGGTCAGGGAGGTGTATTCTCTATTTTCTGCTCAAGTTTTGTGAGGGGAAACACGGATGCGTCGGCTAGATAAAAATAAAACAGGGTTCCAACACTCTGCCACAACCCACGGCATGTATGTAGAATATTCAGGAAGTGGCTCTCATGTTCAGCACAGTGTCACTATTTTCACACTTTTCTGTTTTTTCACTTTTCTCATCTGCATAAAACGTTCTTTCCAAAAGTATTCTTCCAAAATCAATGAAATGTTTTCTGTTTTAAGGATAAAAAGTGATTTCAAAAACGTAAAAAGTAACATGGTATGAAGCGTGCTATGATGAAAACGTTTTTCTCAGGATCTCAATTCAACCTGGACTGTTCCTAGTGTGGGGTTTGGTTGAAGAGGGGGGCTGTTTTCAGTTTGACCTCATGAAAAACTCTCCCTATCCCACAGCAAAACGTTCAGATCTTTTGGATGCCAACGGGATGTTTGGAGCAGATAAATGAATACTTTAGGAACAAATTCTAGATGTTTTTAATCACCCAAGTCCCACAATTTAGATAAAACTTTCTTTTTTAAAAATTTAAATTAAATTGGGAGGATTGAAGTCATCCCCGTTCCTTTTTTAAATATGTGTGCTGGAGGAGGAGGAGGTGGAGGAGGAGGTGGAATCTTTCAGTCACTGAGGAAGAAAACCTCTGACAGTAGGCGGTGGGGGGTGTGGAACAGTTTTGGTCAGAGTCAAGTGTTGAGATGCAGGAAGAGGGCTCGTGGGCTGACAGTGTTCTCCATCTTCCTCCGGCTGTGGGGTGGAGGGGGGGAGGCGTCTGCAGGCCTCCACCAAGGAGCAGGGTGGAGAAAACCGTTAACAGATACTGAGGACCGCGCCAGAAGAAGAGGATCGGGGGGGAAGCTCAAACATGGCTTTTAACGGGATTTTATTCCCTTAATAATTAAAAAAAGAATTATCTGGAAAAAGTTGAACGCTTGACATATATATTTATATATTTTTTTATTTCAATAAGTCACAACGATTTCCCTGAATATCAGTTTGATTGTTCAGACTCTGCAGAAAGTTTCAGAGAAGTTTGGAGACAAAAGAAGGAAAAAATCTGAACCAACAGTTTCCCTCCTGCTGGGAGGAAGAACTCACGAACTTTTGCGCGCTTCACGGACTGCGAGGCAATGCGGCGCACGCACGGTCAGCGCTTTCGTAAAGAGATCCTCATCAGTAATTCATGAAATCCATGTGCAGATAGTGTTAACAGATGAGGGGAGACTTAAGGTGAGGAGAAGTTTCCTTCATTTGCATCTGACACACTTCACTACTCAGACAGCACAATCATTTTAATAACTGTCTGAGCCCTCCACCCCCATCGTGCACGCTCACGAACGCACGCACACTTTTGTTTCTACTGACAAGACGGGTGATGTATGCGCAGACAGACAGCTTTGCATCAGTTTCGGTAACTTTTTCTTCCACTTCAGCTCCGGAAAGGTCCTTTTGGCGCAGGAACCGCTTCTCTTCCAGCCGTAAAGCGGACGCCTATTTTCAACTTTTAAAACAAAGATTTATGTAAAAGTATTTTATTTTGTAAAATTCATTTAATGAAGGACAGAAAAAAGTGATAAATGTTCTCACACTAGTCTGCTCTTCTAAAATGAAGACGCAGCGTCGCCGCTAAAAACTCACCGTAACTGAAATAATTTCAATCAATAAAAACTTATATTCCAGCAAGAAAAGGTGGAGCAGATAATTCCATAAATGTCAGTGGACTTCCACAGAAAGAAACCGTATTAATAAAAGTTTTGATCTTAAAACATTTGTTTCAGTTTGTCTGCGGATCGACGGTCAGCACCAACTTCCCACGAAAATGTGAAAACCTTTTTTTATTTCTCTTTCAGTCGTTTATAAGATATTTTATTTTGACAAATTCAAACGGACTGCATGAAATATCTGCGTAATTCACTCTATAAGTATTTTTTTAAAAACCCTTTGGTCTTTTTAGCGTTTTGGGATTCCGCCTTTTGCTGAAAATGATTTCCTGAGTCGGAAAAAAAGTTGAATATTTTCAGTTCACTGCAAATATGTCCATCTTTAATTTGAATGAGGATTTTGTTTTTTAGATTTTTCGTTTATTTCTTTATTTTGTCAACTTTGACGTGCGTCTGATGGATAAAGTTTTCCGAGCGCGCGCATCTGTCGCAACAGGTGCAGCCGGAAGATTGAACCCGTCAAGACGTAAAAATGACCTTTTCGTTAAATTATCATTTGGATTCTGGACGTCGAACTATTTTTATTCAAATTCATCTGATTTCTAATCAGCAGGATTTCCCCACGCGACTCCTAATGAAAAGGATCCCCATTTCCCCAATTCCCTTAGATGTTTGGCTGACATACAAAGGTAGAAAATAGGAGTGGATTCGTTCGTTCGTTCCCAACTGGATGAATTTAGGGTTTTAACCCGTAAACCTGCGTTAAACCCTGGAATGACGCGGACCCAGCGGGATGCTGCTGCGCACCTGCTCCGGGGCTGGGGGGGAAAGTCCTTTCCAGGAAAGTCCGCATTTTTCCTACAGCTCTGAAGAGCTGCTGTCTGACGTTTGACCTTTAGCCTCGGACCTTAGACGAACCTGGAAGGCGCGCAGACGTCACTTTACCTGCTATTCCTTGAGTTTGCAGTATGAAGTTCTTCCAACTGTCCCCGGCTCCATGTGCAGAAGGTCGCAGCGCGGCGGCCCCATGGAGCTGCGCCCTGAGTCCCTCCCCTCTCCACTGCACTTCCTCGTTCCAGCCCAGCATGACTATGCCTCTGAGCTTGGCTGAGGCATTTTGCTTGCTTTTATCCCCAGTCTGCAGCGGGGAGTCGAGCCACTCAACCCCTGGCACTTGCTTTGTGCCGTGCCAATAAAAGCTGACACCCAGTAGACCATTACTGGCAACCATGCATGAGATGGGATGTGGCGAGGAGTGGCCCATTCATTTCTTATTTATTTCATTCACACCAAGGAGACTCATTTACGGGGAGGGGAGGGGGGGGGTGATACCTATGGCCTGCATCTCTTACCTATGGACGGCTCCTCTTCTGTCACTTGTTCTGATGCTGAAAGTGTTTTCCTGTCTAATAGACTTCTGTCAGTTTCGGCTAACGTGATTTTCACAGGAATCCTGACCCAGACCTGCAGAAGACCAAAAGCTGTGGTTTCCCTTCTGGTTCCAGCCATGCCACTGGATCAACTCCCACCATAGTTTCACAGGTTGGCTCTGCTGTCAGTTCTACCCTGAAAAACCCGATGGATTTGGTACCAAACTGAACCGGTCCCACAAATACAGAATCATCAGCTCTCATGCTTCTCTGATCCAGGAGACACCAGTGAAGCTTTAGTTGTTGTTTTTTTTCCAGCAATAGAATTTATGACATGTGCAGATTGAAAAGGAGTTTTGATAAAGTAATGACATCTGAACCTGGTTTCACTTTAATAAAAAACATTTCAACCAAAAACTTCTGGAGTTCATTTTCCCTTTTACCAGACATGAGGGTGTGAAGGCTGATTTTCCCAGAATCCCGCTGCCATGTGGCCCCAAAGAGGGCTCTTATCTCTGGAGTAGCTGTGTTCTGGACTGCTGAGTCACCTTTGGTGGGACTCTGCTCTTATCTCCAGAGAAGCACAACATTCAGACAGTTGGTTGCAAAAGGAGGAACTCTGGGCTGGAGCGCCGCGGCCTGCCATGTCCTCACCAGTATGGATTGCACCAACATTTGCAGACTTCCTCAAAAGCTGAGGGTCGCCCTGCTTTGCCCGTGGGGGTCAAATTTCACAGAATGTGACAGTGTGGAAAAGCTGCTGGGCGTCTGAGGAGGGATTGGGACTGACATGACTCAGCAGAAAACTCTCCCACTCGGTGACACAGCAGCTTCCATGACAGCTTCAACCAAAACTAAGACCTGCTTCATACTAAGCTCAGGACTGAAGGTCACCTGCAAACACATCATTTTACAAGCAACATTTGAAACGACGGTAAAACTTCACGCTTTGTTCCCTCAAGCCAATCCACAGCCTGCAGACGCCATGTTGCTATAATTAATCCCATTACCTCGCATGTTTCAAAACATCATTAAACAGTGTAGCCAGTTGACTTGTGAACAATGGAGCCGGGAGGCTTCTTATTTCATGGATCTTTAGGCAGTATTCAAAGTTTCCCATTCAGAAGCATGAGGAGCATGTAGGCCTTAATTAGTTTCAGCGCCTTAATAAGTCAAAGACACTCACTGCTGATAATCACATTAAGCAGTTCAATTTATCTATAAAGTCAATTGAAAACTGAAAACCTCCCTTTCTTCAGGAATGCATTACACTGTGAGGATGTCGGAGTAAATTAAATTCCCCTCTGCACACTAAAGCATCAATTTTCTTATGGTAATTATCTCCTGGAATAGACGTGTCACTGGAAGGACTCAGGCATGCTTGACATTTAGCCTTTTTATAGAGAGGCAATGAGTAAAAATTAAGATGAGAAATAAGGAAATTACTCTCCAGGCCAGGCAGGCATTGAGCGATCCTGCAGGATAATGCTGAAATCAATCATGATGTTTGTGAGTCTGTTTTGGAAAGAGACCAGTGATGGGAGTCACTAGAAAAACTGAAGAGGAGGAGGAGGAAGAGCTTGTGAGTGACAGCAGAAGCTCAGCTTTACCAGCTTTTTTACTTTAAAGCAACAGAGGGTCTGAACGGATTTCAACTGATAAAGTTGGTAGCCTCTTTAAGAAATCTAATAAATGATCAGTAGAGGCGCTGCTGCAGTTTTTACAGCAACCATAACAAACAATAATCAGAAGATCAATTTCTGTTCCTGTCTAAAAATTATTACAAAGAAATGTAAAAAAAGCAGGAAGTAATTCATTGGTTCATCAACAAAAAGACAAACAGAAAAGTGCTTTTCTTGACATTTATGTGTGATATTGGGTTCATGAACTGGCAGTTAGAATCTGCAGTTTGCTGATATGCAGCCAAAAGGAAGAGTTGGTTCTCCAGATAAACAGGATTCTTGGTGGTGAAAAGGAAAGGATCAATCTTACAACTTAACAGGCATTTTGTGAGATTTTTAAAGCCACAGTTTTTTTCAGTAGCAGTAAAGTCCTGAATGAGGAGCTGTTATATTGTTGTATCCAGAAGGTTTTCTTTTATCTTGGGTCAATTCTCTACTGAACCCACTGACAGTGTGGTTCTGGAAATTTTAAAGAGGAATTTCATCTTTGTGGACTTTCTCTGTTGATCCCCTGAGTTTCAATAAGCGACGGTCCCGTTTTCTTGAGGTGAACATCCTTTTCCTCCCACAAAGCTTCATGTCTTTCTTTAACCTGCTGGTCGGCTCCACAAATGTCCGTCATTAGTCTGTTGGTCTTCCATGGTTCTTTGTGTTTGTTCAGTTTTAATCTTTTCATTTATCAGTGCTCCGTTGATGACAACATTTTAAGTTAACAGAATCCGTCCAATGAGCTCCACCTAATCAGTAAGACTAATATGCTTAGCTTCTTGCTTGCAGACGTGAGAAAAAACAGCATCTATCTCTAGTATTGGAAAAGCTTCCTAACCAGAGCCGTTAATTCTCCCTAATGGCCTAAAGAACCCTTGTTTTCGGATTTAACATGTGAGAAAACTACTGTGTGAAAAAATATATTTTTTGAGCTTTAATAAAACAAATACAAATTCAATGTTGAATGTTTTTAATCCTTGTGCTATCCTAGGAACTTTAACATTGGGAGTTGGGTCATCTAGACCCACTAGACAGTGCTCTGAACCTTGTTTCTTCAATGATTTGTGATCTTTACTGGTGTCCATGGATTACATGAAATCTTTCCACCTTTATCCACCTTTGTCATGGTAGGGGGAACACCTCAATGGAAGGGGGGGGGGTCATCTGGACCCCATAGGATAGCACAAGGGTGAGCTAAAGTTTTAGGAAGTGCAATGTTTCTATCACTTTTCCTGGAGCTTAAAGCTGGATTCAGGGGCTGAAGTCAGAGAGAAGCTGGTCCAAAGACTTAGATGGGATTTTCATCAGCATGTCCAGACATATCTTTGCCTTCCAATGAAAAACAGCAAAGAATTGTGGGATTAGTTAAGCTTCCAGGGCTTCCATAAGCCTTCCTTAACGCGAAAAAAGGCACTTCTATCAATTTCAAGGTTCCTTCTAATTTGAAGTAGATTATCACAAAACCAGTCCTCAGTGAACATGTGACGCATGTTCTTGAAGGCGCTTTTAGCATATGCTCTTCACTGTGGACAAGCAGGGAAGAGTTTCTTCTTCTTTTTTTTACCGTTTACTAGCGCTTCTACCTACAGTTGGCAGAGTCTTATCTCACTCACTCACTTTTCTTTCACAGCTCTATTCTGATAAATGAAGGACTTTGTGTCAGACAATTATTCATTTTTTGAATGGATGGCACTTCTGTGAATTAAAAAGGATGCTTCCAAAAGTAAACCAGAGTCCCCGATTGGTCAAAGTTTGACCTGGTTTACCTTTCAACATGCATTCAATGACTTTGCATTTTAGAGGCCAAACACGGTCATAGAAACTTGAGTAACTGGCGTGAACGTGAGAGTTTTGAACGCAGAAGTGGTCGTTTGAATGCCTGGCAGATGCCCGTGACAACGTACCTGCAGGAAGGTCCGGCCTTTTCATGAAGACTATAATTGATAACGAAGGTACGAGAGATGCTCAATGACTGAACACAACCAAGAAACTCTAACAGGATTTTCAGCAACTTCTGTTTTTCTCGAGCATGACACAAATGTTCTTGGTTTAGGATCCCCTCAAAGGTCTTACCTGCATTTCTGTCATTTTCTGATATTGTAGATTCACATGTTTTGCGGTTCTGCCAGCCTTCCGTAAGTGACAGAAGGGAGGCAAATGTAGACCTGGTGTGTCATTCATGTTCATCTCAACAGTTTGCTTTGATTGGGCCTGATTTACATTTTGATATTACTGAGAGGGATGGAGACATCCTAAAAGCTATGTAGATTAGAGTCAATGTGGAGGTTTGTCATTTGTTCTGGTGATGTTTTAGCGAAGTTGACACACGCCATCTGGACTTCTTTCTCAAAACGTTAAATGGTTTCATCAGTTGGGGGTGCTGGGTTCAAATCCCACTTATATTCTCCAGGTTGTTTAAATCTGACAGCTCTGTTGCTTTTCTTCATTCTGAGCCTGGAACCTTTAAAAGCCGTGAAGCAAACATGAAACCAATATAGAACTTAGAAGATAATATACTGATAATCTTGTTTGTAAAGAAGATTTCTTATATATATTTGGAAATGGCAGTGGACTTATATGGAAGGAACTATCATAAAGTGGATGATAAAATAATGAGTATTTCAGCTTAAGATGTTCTGATTAAGTGATATTTCTGTGAAGAAGTTGTGTAATAAAAATGGAATTCTTAAAGTGAATATTTTAAATGACTTCTCTTTAGGTTTGGGTTAAACATGCCATCATTAAAAACATCAGATTGATGAAAGCCAAACTACAATCATCTTGGTGTTGAGCTTCAATCCTTGTGAGGCCCAACTCTAAACAAACTATAGATGAAGAGAAACAGGAAAACCAGCTCATCCCTATTTCCGGTGTAAGCGCGACGCTGCACAAACCACAGAAGCAGAGATATTGCTGCCAAGCACTTCATAATTAAAACGCCATGTGTAGTTCATTCTGACTCAAGTGGCATGAATACTTAACTGTACATTTATACTTTTTATGCTGGTTATAATGTTGGAAAAGAAAACCCATTATTTCTCATTTCAAGGTTTATTCTTCTTCTTGCCCTTCATGATGGACACAATGTGAAGGTTTGAAATCACACGAAGACACACACAGCTAAGACAGCAAATGTTTAAGAGGACGATGCAGAACTTCACCACCCTGAGTTAGAAAACCGCTCATGTAGATCAGGGAAATTATGATAATGGGGCATCTCATTATTCTCCAACTCGCTCTGAAGCAGTCACTGACATCACATCATTACAGACGTGCTCATATAAACAGATTGAATGGCATAAATAGGAAGCCGACACCTCTAAAACTTTCCCATCTGCACAGTTTGATGCCTCTCTGTCTTTGCATGTCAGACAGGAAGCTCAGGGCTCCTGGAGCGATTGCCAGGTGAGACGAAGGCACTGCTCGACTTACAACCCCTGGTTTCAAAGACGTCTGTAAAAAGAGCCAATCACAAATACTTTTTCAGGACAATAAATGGCAGGTTATTTGAAATAGATAAAACTTGAATGACTAAACCCTAAATTCACAGCAAATAAAACAACATAATTGGCTTAAACATCTAAAAAAGGAGGATGAGCACTTCATCTGAGATGATCAACAACATCAGGGATGTCTGACTGTTGGACCAGACAGTTAATCAATCCAAGTGCTTGTCTTTTTTTCTGTTTTGAGGAAAAAATATAGGAGGCCAGCCTAATCAGCAGAGGAAACAGATCTGGGGGGGTGTCATTCACCAGGAAAATGGATCTGGGTTGTGAAAAACCACCGTTACCACGAGCTGCTCTGGATTCAGCCATCTGGAGATGCCTGCTCCAAAAGTCGGTAAAGTTCGCTAAACTGGGGGCCAACTAGGAAACAGGTTTACGCCTCCCTAACAGACAGGCAACACTCCCAGAAAGAAGCATTGTTTGAACTTTTGCTTCCAACATATTCAAGGTTTTCGCTTAAATAAAAGCTTTGTGACTCATTGTGACTACATTAGGTAAATAACATTTTCAGTCAGTTTTTCACCCTACATTTGTCTCTTATTTTTTAATATAATTTCCAAGTTTAGGCGTGTTTTTACTAGTTGACCTCAACTTAAATTTTACCAACTCATGGTAAATAAATGTTTCGCTTCCTCCTCAGTTCTGACAGTTTCATGCTCATAAATGTTCCTGCTAACTGTATGAGTGATTAAAAGTGGAATAGCCTGGAATCGACTCATGCATGCCGTGCACGGACTTAGGTCAGTCAGTAGATGCCAGGCAGCACACAGACTTAGTCACTGCTGCTCTTCCACATCTATAGTTCTCCAGCAGTATGAAGAACCTTAAGGTTTTTTCGAGTGCAACCAGCTCCACCCAAACCCTACATCACTAAGTGCAAAGCGTGGACGGAGTAGAATGAGAAAAGACCAGAACTGAACACAGTTCTCCATCCTGATCTTTGATGGACAGGTGAAGACACCTGAGATTATGCTCATGACCCAATTTGAAACTGGAAGTCCATCATTCTCTGATACATCTTTGACAATGAGCCTGATTTTATCTGAGAAGGATATGTAAAGATTGTTTTTGTGGATTTTAGAAATGTACAATGCCCCTTTGATTAAACATGTGAATAATAATTACTAAGTTTTTGCTCATTTGAGAGTAAGTGCAGTAAATTTCACATAATTTAGCTTTGACAAGCCACCGAGTAACTAAATGACTAAATGTCGCCTCCTGGTGGTTATTAAACCACTACACAACGGAAATAATTGAAATTCATCAGGTACTCTTAATGATCTAAAGGCCTCTCTGTGTGCTTATGAGAAAATGAGGTCAACAAAAAAACTTCCAAACGTTAAATGTGCTTTTTCATTCAGATGCAGGTCCAGAGTCCTCTGTTCTGTTTGACCAGGCAAGAAGTTTCAAGAAGTTTTATGCCTTCAACCCCAGACGTGCCAATCCAACCCCTGCTCACAGTCTTAAAGGTACAAAGTTAACAGAGATTTTGGAAAAGATTTGGACCAATAGTTTGAACAGGAGGACCCATGTGTATTTCTGGTGCAGTGGGGGCTTTTCTGCTACAAATGAAGATTTATGACACCAATAAACGCTCAGTTACTGGCCTTCAGGAACTCAAAGGGGAAATTTAAATTCCAAATGAAACAAAAGATCAGATCATGAGCTGAACTCTCAGAATGACATAAATCTAAAAAGAAACAGGTGATAGAGGGGAAGTAAAGTAAATCATTTTTTTAGCTGCTTTAAATGGTTGTCAAATAAGCAAAACATGGTCAATGATATTTACTTAACCCTTTTCTACCTTGATTAAAGCCAAGAACACTTTACGTGGGGGGAGGGGGGTTCTACCATGGTAGTAAACCCTCCAGGTGACCTCCTTATGCACCCTGTAATACAAGCATGATTGTCAATCAGGCACCTCAAGAGGAAGTTACTGACTCCAAAATGTTTCTTTTTTGCAATTTAACATTTCAACTTTTTCTATTTTAGACAAATTATTGACTAACAAGCCGAATTTCAAGACTTGTGGCAGAATTCTATAGAATTTTTTTTTATACTGTATTTATCCCACAAAGGAAAATTCATCTCCACATTTGACCCATCCCCTGGGGGAGCAGTGAGCTGCGCCAGCGTTAAGGGTCTTGTCCAGGGACCCCCACTGGGTGATGTTAATGGCTAGCCATATGATATGGTAATTTCCCCCAGTACCACTGTTCACTCCTCTCTGGGAATCAAACGCTGGTTTCCAGTATTGCAGCCTGTCACCTTACCAACCGAGCTACCAAGCCGCACGTACATGTACTTAACACTACAAGATGACAGTTTTCTGATCAATGCAGCACAAAACCAAACATTTCCCCTTTGGGGATTAATAAAGTTGTTCTTGAATCTTGAATTTGCTTTGATTGTGGTAAAGCTGGATGTCTCATTAAGGGGTTTTCATTAAAAGCCACGTTAGGCTGAGTTTGCTTTGACCTCTCTATGAAGAATCAGTGGCCTTCAGATAGTGATGAACTGCTGTCCACAGAATCCACTCAACAGGATGAGATCCTTAAAAAATGAAAACACACAACAAAAATGAATACTTGTATAGCGCCACAGTCACAGCCCTGTTCCCCAACACATCCACGCCCTGACGCCGGCCCTGCTGTCAAACACTGGCGCCAACCTACAACCATTGGAAGCAATGTGGGATTTTTGCCCAAGGACACATCAACACATGGGCGGGCAGGGAGGGATTCAACCTGAAATCTTCCGATGTTGACTACTCTACCTCTGCACCACTTGATGAGAAATGTCTAGTAACCCTTGTGCTATCCTAGACACTTTAACGTTGGGAGTGGGGTCATCTAGACCCACTAGACAGAGCTCTGAACCTTTTTTCTTCAATGATTTGTGATCTTCACTGGTGTCCATGGATTACATGAAATCTTTCCACCTTTATCCACCTTTGTCATGGTAGGGAGAACACCTCAATGGAAGGGGGGGGGGTCATAGGATAGAACAAGGGTTAAGCTTAAGAAAAAGAAAAAAAAGGCAAGACCATGGAAAATTACAAAGCAGCCAACAATCTGTGGTATTTTTGTATTATTTACATTTTATTATTTATGAATTCTCCTAATTTTTGTATAATTGTCTTTAAAAATGATGGTGAAGAATACTTATAATTTAAACCTTTACAAATTACAGCTAATGTAATATTTTTGGGGGATTCTGGTGGTAAATTATATATAAAAGCCAATTAAGATGTAAACAGTCAGAGTGATGATCAAGAGCAGACTACATCCATTAACTTCACATGGAATTAGCTGTGTGCAGACCAAAGACTCAGAAGAGTTTCAGTTACGCCAAATCCAAGAGACAAGAGTCTTTGATATGAGAACCAGTCCAAGCAGTGAGACAAGTAACATGGAGGACTGGGAAGCTTTTCAAAGAGTGTCTGTGAGGACAAGATTCTGGTTTCTTTGTGGAAATGAACTCCTTTTTTTCTGCTCTACTATACAAATGTATTCTTCAAACGATGTGATTTCCTGGATTCTTTGTTTTCCTTCTGTCTCTCACAGTTGAAGCTTTTCCCGTCCTTCATGTGGAATTTAAAAATCTTCTATTTTCAAACACATTTTCGTTTCCGGCATTTCCTGATGCGGAGCCGCTGGGTTTTAGCTCAGCCGCTCGTGCTGCAGCCATCATGACTCTGATGGGAGCAGCAAATGACTGATGAAACTCATTAGAAACTGAACCTCAGACCTCAGAGTATTGCGCCTCAGCTCCATCATAGATTTGAAGAGATTTAATTACTATAATTGATTCTTTCTGCCTTTGCTTTTGTGTTTTATATTCATGATGTGTCGTCACTCTGGTGCTCTGAACTGGTAAAAACATTCGCCTTTCTTTTGAATGTAGACCTTTGTAAATGGACAAATGTAAGACAAACCTTCCGTGGGTTTTCCTTCCGATACAGATAGACAAAAGAAAATGTTGCTAATTTATTTTTTATTTATTTAAAAAGCAGAATTTTCTGACAAACCTGTAAATCATAAAAGGTTAGTTTTCTTTTTCTAGATAAATCATTTTGCCTAAAAGGCACAGAAATCAATACAGTAAAATTGATGTCTGCGTCTCATCCGGGATCCTCCTGCAGGTCTGGGCCTCGTCCTCCTTGGCCTCTTTGGCGCCCACACAAATGTCAGAGGAGTTTTGAGGTCTCTATGGGGAACCCAGTGGTTTCCACTGAGATGAGGGCTCATGACAGTTGAGGTTGTCCTTTAAGCTCCAGCAAAGGGAAACACGCCCGGCTGCAGAGTGGCGCCCCCAACAACCTGCACGTCCTCTGTCAGTTTCTGCTCTGCAGTCGGCCCGGAGCAGACTGGACTTCCTCCTCTGAGTGAGCTTAACGTTGCCCCGTTGTGGAGCTCGTTGTCTGAAGACCTTTTGCTTACCTGATGAAGTTACTCAGGCTGCAGTGGCATTTCCACAGTTCAGTGAGTATTTACAAATTATTTTTTTTTACCTGAGCTGCTTTGTTTGGCAGTGACTACATATCCAGAAGAGCAGGTCAAAAGGAAGTTTTACAGAGCACAAATGCTTCTCACTTAATCCTGCTGAAAGCTGTTTAAGGATTCGGACAAAAACATTTATAAATTCACTGCCATTGCACTAAGTGGCCGCTAGATGGCAATATTGTCAGATTCTGACTGAACTGGCCTCTGTGTGTGCTGCTTATAAAAAAGCAGCTTAATTTGAAAAATTCTAATTTGCCAGTTTTGCAACAGGAAACGTTAATAACGGGTTTGAATTCAACTGCAGCCAAAACAGCTGTTGTGACAGTTAGAATGGATGCTTCCAATGTAAGATGTGTTCTCAAAGTTGAAAGAAAACTCAGAAAATTTATGCAAATTGCGTAAAGGCAAAGGGCTTTTTACAAAAGGACGAATCTTGAAGCCTGAAAAAAAACAGTCTTATACTCAGTGGAACAAATAACAAAAACAGAAACACTGTTTGCCTCTGAATTTTATAGTCATCTAAAATGTTTAGATATTCATTAGTATGCGTCATAAATGTTCACGTGAGTTCACAACAGCCACATTTAAACAGAGAAAGGATGCTGAAAGGTGGCGCTTTTCTCGTAAGGACATTTGTGTTTATGTGTCAAAGGCAATGATGGTGATGCATGCTGATAGATGATCTCCACTCTGGCTGTCATTAGCTGATGTAAACACCCAAAAGCTGTTGAAAAGGATGAGTAAAAATAGCCTAATTAGAGTTATTCTGATAGCTGAGCTGTGAACATGCCCAACTCCCACACAATGTTACCCCACAGAAGAGGAGTACAAATGAGACAGATGAGTTCTGATGGAGACTTCATTAGAATTCATTCAGATAAAAAACCCAGTCAGTTTGATCAGGGAAATCTCTCATGAGAAGAGAAACGGTCCTAAAGTTTTTAATTCTAATGAAAAGCCCTCTATGGGCACCAGACCGGATCGTTTATTACATTTAGTGTCACTTTGCTGTTCCTGTACCCAAAGCGTGCTCATTGAATCGATGCATCACGGCCAAAGGTGTCTTTTCTTAGAGGTTTTGAACATTTTTTTGGAGCACCAGAACAGCCCATGTTGCTGTGTCTTGTACTATTAAGTCAACTGTCTGCCATTCTCTAGACTGTTTGGTTTTAGATGCTGCCTGGCCCAGGGTAATAGTGCAGCGATCACTACTTGCTAGCGTTCTCTGAGAAAAACAATGGCTTTGGAGTCTGAGGTTTGATGCGGCTGCAAAGGAGCATGAAAATCAAAGCATCTGTCTTATGTCTTTTCTGTCTGGAGACTCTGTGAGCTGAGGCTGACCATCATTTTTATTAAGCAGACAGCAGGGGCAAGGGTAACTGCAGGTATCCCTTCAGAAAAGAGCCTTTCAGTGTTTCTGTGTGAGGATGACGGTCTCACCTGCAGTTGAAAGTAGACAGTCAGTGAAGAATTCCTATGGCTGACGACTTCATTTTTAGGTTTTAAATCATCAAAAAACAATGGTGGCTCAACAGATTTCTAAATCATGGTTATTTCCATCTCAGTGTTTCTTCCTCAGAATGCCTGTTGATTATTTGTTTCTGTTATGTGAAATTGGAACATCATTTTTAGGACGTGAATGCCTGATACTTAAATGTTATGACATTAATCCGAAAGATGGATATTAATAAAATGTTATTAAATTTATCATTTGAGATGTTTTGGATGAAAAGTTAATGACTTTTATTCACAGAAACAGGTGAGACATGGACCCCCTTAATGTAAAAGGAGAGGGATCTTCAAAAAGCATCCTCTGATGGGATCACACGTTTACTTCAAATGTACGACTTTATTTATGGCACAAAGTCTGTTATAGGTCATAGGTCATTTTCACTCCACTGTAGAAATCAGGGAGTTGGTCACTGCTTATTGGTCCTGTGCATAGACAGAGGGCACACTGCATGGACTTATCCTCTATTCTTTGCAGCACTTTCAACCATTTGGAAAAATCCGAGCCAAACTCAGATGAAGCTAGCATTAAGGAGTGGGTTAGCCGTGTCCTAGAAGAATGGCTCCAGGGTTTATGGTGGACCCTGGCCCTCAGTTGCTGAAGCTCTTGGCTTGTCACACTCACTTAGCTCAATGAAGTCATGAATATGCCTCTGTACATTTGTCATGAGGACAGAGTGAAGAATCAGCTCCTTATAATGCTTTTAATATGGAAGCCTTCACACGTCATTCCCCTGTAAAGTACCCTGTGGACTGTCATGATGCTGCATGAGGTTTTTTTTTTTTTCTACTTGTCCTGTCCAACAGCTGGGCAGGCAGATGAGAGCTGAGGGCCTCTTGTGTTGGACATATTTTACTTTAACAAGAGGGGTTATTAATCTTCAGACAAACCAGAGGTATGTCTGAATAAACCCCTTTTGTAATTGAGGCCAAACTTTATTAATTTCAATCATGTTTGAAAATCTTTGGTGTTGGACCGGACGGAAAAGGAAAGGAGGGAAGAAGAGAGAGGGACGATAGAGAGAGGGGGGGTTAGGAGGGTGATAATAGGAGGGGAGGGGGGACAAGACCATGAATCAGCATAGAGCAGCAACTTTTCTGGTTGTTTATCATTACGGTAAGGTTCAAATGTAGTACAAAAAGGGCGGAGCCTGTCCACACACACACTGAAATGTTATCAACACACCTGCTAGCTGCAAAAATGTCCACATGTCAACATGTACACAAAACAGATAGTGTTCACACGCATACTTATGCCTTAAAACCAACTAGTGTGAAATATTTCAGTCATTCAGTCATGCAAACTGTTAGTGCAAAGGTGAGCTAACACCTGTGCTAATGTGAGTGTTTATGTTCTTCTAAAATGGATGGTGGAACGTGAAAAGAAGGAGGGAGAGTGCCCAGCCATCCCCACACCAAGACCCCCGCCGCAGCGGCAGCCGGAATCCCCCCAACGCCACACGGGAACAGGCAGGGAACAACCGCCGCCCGGGCGACCAAGCCCACCACCCAGGCCAGGACCAGCAGAGCCCCCAGAGCCAGAGAGCAGGGAGGCGTGGAGGGAAAGAGAGCGCCGCCCCAGCCCAACCAGGAGAGCAGCCCCTTCGCCGCGCCGGCAGAGCCCAACGCAGGGCCCCACCGGAGAAGGACGCCCACAGCCCATGACGAGGACCCCACCACCACCCAGGAGTTCCCGGCATCCCCCCGCCCCAACCCCAGGTACGAGCCAGGACCCCCCAAGGGTGACCCTCTCCGCACTCCAGGCAGCCACCCACCCGGCCCATGGTTGGTCCAGGGAGGAGCAAGGCAGGAGCCCGCCGCCCCCGCCCAGGAGGGGGGAACCCGGGGAAAAAAGAGGGCCCACAAGGGGTGTTGTAAATATGGCCTGACCAGGCTCGGCCACAGTTGGAAATTTGGCGGGGTCCAGCGCTCAGGGGCAAGGACCAGAACCCACCCCCCAGGGTGCTGCATGACGTTTAACAGCAACATTCTTCTGGGGGGAGTCAGCCTAATGCATACTCACTCTCTTAGACTCCTGTAGATCAACCTTCCACTTCCTTCTCTTTTGTCAGAAGAGAAGGAAGTGGCAAAGAAACGATGGCACAAAAGTCAGTGACTTAAGCAGAGGACTCAGACACTTATTACTGAGTTTACTTACCTGGAAGCCTCAGAAATGGACCAATTTACTCTGAAATGGAAACATCATGTGAGAAGACGAATGCAAATGAAAACAGTGAATAATCATCAAATAAATCCACCGCATATCATTTGTGCCTCCTAAGGTTATGAGGATGAGGTTGGACTGTTCAACACAGAAAAAGAAATATTGAAGCGATTAAGAAAAACTCCAAGTATTTGAAATCTGTAAAAACCATCCAAACCACCTACCAGGAAATGGTTATCAAATACTGCTTTATCTGTTTCACAGGATCATTGTTCAGAAGTAAGAATGGAACAGCAATTAGTAAAAAGAAGATAAGAATTTTAAAGAGAGGCCATTTAAGACATGGATCGATTGATTGATTGATTGATTGATTGATTGGGTTTCTTCAAACCCATTTCAACAGTAAAAATAAATGAAAAAGACAATAAAGATGAAAAAGACACATATACAGGTATGTCAATTCAATTCAATTCAATTTTATTTGTATAGCTCAAAATCACAACAACAGTCGTCTCGATGGGCTTCAAAGTAAAACATGAACTCAAAAGGATCATGAATACAAAGAGTTCAATAGGAAAATACTAAAATGAACTAACAAACTGACTAAGCTATACTGGCATCCCTGCCCTTAGACCCCCCTTCGCGGTAAGGAAAAACTACCAAAAAAAACGGATTCCGAAAAAAATGAAGAAACCTCAGGGGTGTCCACATGAAGGAGGGATCCTCCCCCAGGACGGACAGGCGATGTACCAGAACTCTTAGAGAAGAATTAACTTATCTAAATCTACAACTACATATTTAAAGTCCAGCAGATGAGCTTCATCCAGCTGTGGTTGGGGGGACAGTCAGGGGCGCGAGTCGAGCCGGAGACAGGAACCACAGCCAGGAGCAGAGACGAGGTACTCAGTCAGGAACTGGAGCACGGATGAACCAACTGGAGTCTGGAAGCACTCCCACTCCCCAGGAGAGGAAAGAGGGACAATACATGAATCGCACTGTACCAAACAGAGGCATGGAGAACTAAATGATGAATTATGATCAAGAATAGAGGAGAGGAAGGGTAGAAGTAGAAAAGAAAAGAAGACAGAACCCCAGAGCACCATAGTTACCCCAGCTTCAACTAGCAGCCTTTTAAAAGAAATAGTTACTATTAAGTTTAATTTAAACAAATTAACATTAAGTTAAATAATCTCTGAATACTAACTAGTCTGACAATAAGCCTGTCCACAGAGGAATGTTTTCAGTCAAACTCTGAATGTAGAAACTGAGTCGGCCTCTCTTCCATGAGCTGGGAGTTTATTCCATAAGACAGGGGCTTGGTGGCTAAACGCTCTACCTCCAACCGTACTTTTACTAATTCTAGGAACCACAAGCAGTCCTGCATTTAGTGAGTGAAGTGTTCTGATTGGATGGTAAGGGACTATGAGGTCCTTAATATAGGACGGGGCCATTCCATGTAAGGCCTTATAGGTTAACATGTCTACATCTGCTCAGGAGCGGACTGTAAAAGATTGACTCTGGGACATTTCTAGTTGGTTTTTGGGGAAAACTGGAATTTTGCGGGGTAATTGAGTTTCTTTGTATGTTGTTTTCTTCTTTGTTAAGTGGCCAAAAGGCTATCATAGGCTATCATAGATCTATACCTTGGGTCTTGTCTGGTGTGGTAGATCTACACCTCGGGTCTTGTCTGGTGAGGTAGATTTATACCTTGCGTCTTGTCTGGTGTGGTGGATCTACACCTTGGGTCTTGTCTGGTGTGGTGAATCTACACCTTGGGTCTTGTCTGGTGTGGTAGATCTACAGCCTGGGTCTTGTCTGGTGTGGTAGATCTATACCTTGGGTCTTGTCTGGTGTGGTAGATCTTTACCTTTGGTCTTGTCTGGTGTGGTAGATCTACACCTTGGATCTTGTCTGGTGTGGTAGATCTATACCTTGGGTCTTGTCTGGTGTGGTAGATCTTTACCTTGGGTCTTGTCTGATGTGGTAGATCTACACCTTGGGTCTTGTCTGGTGTGGTAGATCTACACATTGGGTCTTGTCTGGTGTGGTGAATCTACACCTTGGGTCTTGTCTGGTGTGGTAGATCTATACCTTGGGTCTTGTCTGGTGTGGTAGATCTGAGCCTCTATGGCTCTGGTGCTCAGGGCTTGTTCCTGAGCTGCCAGGATGAGTGCTTCAGTGCTGTCCTGTAGGCCAGCCCTCTCTAGCCATTGGTAAGACTTCTTGATATCAGCCACTTCAGTTAAAATTAGTGGCGAGCTAGCTAGGAGAGAGGTTTGGCAGAACTGTTGGTGTAGTGACGTATCATTGTATCATCACAGTAAATCTACACGAGCATGGAGGTATTTGAGAAATCTGGCATTAAGATTCCTAATGCAGTGGTCATTGATGGGTTCACTAAAACAGAAACAGATGAAGAGATACTTGGGTTTTTGAGCAAATATGGTTCGATTTCAAAGACTCACATTATTGATGAGCCCGATTCTGTGTTTAACCAAAAGCTTATTGTTGAGTTTAATTCTGGCTTTGCAATTGCTGCGCTCCGTAAAATGTTGCCGCATACTTACGTCAGCAAAGATAAAACAATCACATACAAAATTTCCGAGCTATCAACTCTCTGCGCTGCCCAGGTTGAAGAAAAGGTGACTAATGCTTACCTGTGTGAACTCCAAACCGTTGCAAAACTTACAGGCAAAAATTATGCTGAAGTTCTTAGGGATGTGATGTCCCTGCTTGGCCACTCTGTAGCTGAGCTAGGACCCCAATCCTTGGAAGATGAAGTTGAGACGTCCTCATCTGCGTCCTCTGCTGGAGTGCCACCATTTGCCGCTGGTCCCGATTCGCATGAACCACCTCTGCGTAGTCTACCAGAACCAAGAGCTCAACTTCCTTCCCATGTGCCTGATCTCAATCTATCAGGAACTGATGTACCAGGAGTTCAACGTTATGTGGTTGAGCACATCGTTAAAAATGAAGACACTCAGAGGCTGAGAGGAATTTCTGGTCGACTGCCCCGCCCACAAAATGAAGCTGACTTTGAGACATGGAGGTCTGGTGTCGATCTGATAATGAATGATCCTGCTGTTTCAGACCTGCAGAGAACGAGAAGAATTTCTGGAAGTCTGCTGCCTCCAGCTGCGGATATGATAAAACATCTCAAACCAGAAACATCTCCAGCGGTTTACATCCACATTTTGGAGTCGGCGTATGGCACAGTCCAAGATGGCGAAGAACTTTACGCAAAATTCATGGACACATTCCAGAATACTGGAGAAAAACCATCTGCATACCTTCAACGTTTGCAAGTGACACTCACTGCAGCAGTTAAGAGAGGAGGGGTCCCACCCTCTGAAGTTGACAAGCGGCTTCTCAGTCAATTCTGCAGAGGTTGTTGGGACAATACGCTAATCACAGAACTCCAACTCAAGCAACGAAAGTCAAACCCACCACCGTTTTCCGATCTACTACTTATACTTCGCATTGAAGAGGATCGAGAAGCTTCCAAGATGCAGCGGATGAGACAACATCTTGGCCCCGCCAAAGTCAAGACCCACGTTCAGTACGCTTACTCTGAGCATGATGAGAAACCAGAAACCACTACAATAAAACAACTCTCAAACCAACTAGCTGATATTCAAAGGCAGCTAGCGTCTCTGACTGCTGCCCAATCAAGTTCAACGCCTAAGGGAACAAAGGCCACATCTGGCAGTCACTCTAGTGAGGGTCAGCAGGTGGGCAAGCCTCAAAGAAACCCACCCTCTGCGCCTAAGCCTGGTTATTGCTTCAGATGTGGTGAAGATGGTCATATCAAGCCTCAATGTAGTAACCCGCCCAACTCTGCCCTGGTTGCTACGAAGAGGAAACGGTTCAATGAAAAACACGGCAGGCGGACGGAGTCAAGGTCACCAAAGCACCAGTCTTTAAACTGAACCAAGTTCCTGTTACGGGACAAACTGGAACTGTTTTAAACCTAATCCGTCCCAAGAACCCAGCTACCTGCAAAGAGCAGACTTATGTTACTCCAGCTTTGCAGTCACATCTACCAAGGGGTCTCATTGGTTCCAAATGTGCGAGTGAAGTTGACATCGCTGGTCACATAAGCCACTGTTTACTTGACACTGGTTCTCAAGTTACAACTGTTCCCGTGTCTTTTTATAACAAACATCTGTCCCGTCAGCCGTTGATGCCTCTCTGTGAGCTTTTACATGTTGAAGGGGCTGGAGGGCAAGCTATTCCATATTTGGGTTATGTTAAACTGACAGTGAAATTTCCCAGAGATTTTGTTGGTACAGAGACTGAAGTATGCACACTTGCACTTGTTGTTCCTGATTATCAGCCCGAAGCGCAATCTCAGGTATTAATCGGAATGAACACGCTGGAGCAATTATATAACCAGTACCTGCATAGTGACCATGCCAACTTCCAACCAGCTACGTATGAGTACAAGGTTGTACTGGACATACTACAGCTGAGACACCAACAAACGCTGTTGGGTAGTGAAGGAGTTGTGCGACTTACCGGCAAAATGCCAGCTGTCATCCCAGCTGGGCATACTGTTGTTGTTGAGGGTGCCATTCAGCCAAAAGCACCCCCTGCAGGCTGTTGTGTGCTGATAGAACATCCAGCCACTCCAATCGCTAGAGGGCTTTGTGTCACAACTTGCCTCATTACCATCTCACAACAAGCTCCACACAAAGTACCAGTCACCCTCAAGAACGAATCAGACCAGGATGTGTGCATTCCACCTTGGAGCACCATTGCTGATTTTGTGTCAACCCCTCTAATATTGTCACAAGATGCTTTTGTTTCGGCAGTTCCAGCTACCCAAAGTCTTCAACCAGATTTTGGTGAATCGCCACTCTCTGCCGATTGGAAAGAGAGGATTATAAAAAAGTTAAATGAAATACCAGAAGTCTTCTCTAAGCACGAGCTTGATTTTGGAAGAACTGATAAAGTGAAACATAGCATTAGATTGCATGACCCAACTCCTTTCAAGCACCGACCTAGACCTATACATCCACAAGACATCGAGGCTGTGCGAAAACACCTGCAAGACCTTCTACAGGCGGGAGTCATTAGGGAGTCAGAGTCTCCCTTCACATCCCCAATCGTTGTGGTGCGAAAGAAAAATGGTGATGTCCGCCTGTGCATTGATTACAGGAAGCTGAACCTGCAGACTATCAAAGATGCCTATGCTCTTCCCAAACTGGAAGAATCTTTTTCTGCGTTAACGGGCTCGAAATGGTTCAGCGTCCTGGACCTTAAGTCTGGTTATTACCAGATTGAGATGGCAGAAGCAGACAAAGACAAAACTGCATTTGTTACCCCATTAGGTTTTTGGGAGTTTAACTGTATGCCGCAGGGTGTCACTAATGCGCCTGCTACATTTCAGCGGCTTATGGAAAAATGTATGGCAGATTTAAACCTAAAACAAGTGCTTGTTTTTCTTGATGACCTGATTGTTTTTTCAAGTAGCCTGGAAGACCATGAGGAACGCTTAATGCGTGTTCTCCAAAGATTAAAAGAATATGGTCTCAAGTTGTCGTTGGGAAAATGTAAATTCTTCCAAACCTCAGTGCGATACCTAGGCCACATTGTATCAGAAAGAGGTGTGGAAACTGATCCCGACAAAATTTCTGCTTTAAAATCCTGGCCGATCCCACAGACGTTAAAGGAGCTAAAATCCTTCCTTGGGTTCGCCGGATATTATAGGCGATTTATCAAAGGTTATGCCGCCATTGCTAAACCCCTTAACAATTTGACACGAGGCTATGGAACACCCCGCAAATCTGAGTCGAGGAGTTCAACTGCCAAGACGCGAGACGTGAAACAGCCATTTGGTGAGAGATGGACATCTGAGTGTCAGCATGCCTTTGAAAGGCTGATAGATCAGCTCACATCTGCTCCTGTTCTTGGATTTGCAGATCCAAAGAGGCCGTACATTCTGCACACTGATGCCAGTGCCACTGGGCTTGGTGCTGCTCTGTACCAGGAGCAAGATGGCCATCTGAAGGTCATTGTTTATGCCAGCCGTGGACTCTCATCGAGCGAAGCGAGATATCCAGCACACAAACTGGAGTTTCTGGCATTGAAGTGGTCCATTACAGAAAAGTTTCACGACTATCTGTATGGGGCCAGTTTTGTTGTCATTACTGATAACAATCCACTGACATACATACTTACGACAGCCAAATTGGATGCAGCTAGTCATCGCTGGCTTGCTGCACTTTCCACCTACAATTTTACTCTCCAGTATCGTGCTGGTAAACAAAACCTTGACGCAGATGGTCTATCTTGGCGTCCACATGATCTTTTACCGGAAGTACCCTCTGATGACGACCTTATTCACCAGTTCACCCAAGAACACAGTGGTGAAACTGGACAGATTTCACCCGAAGTTATTGCAGCTATCTGTCAGAGCCGTTTTGTCAGATCCGCTTCACAATCTACTGCTCCTGACACGTTATCCTTCACGCTTGTTGAATCACTCACAACATCGGTCA
Source organism: Oryzias sinensis (assembly GCA_037389245.1). Lineage (NCBI taxonomy): Eukaryota > Metazoa > Chordata > Actinopteri > Beloniformes > Adrianichthyidae > Oryzias > Oryzias sinensis. The sequence goes on from CM074500.1 coordinate 387,968, forward strand.
AGGCTATCCCTGAGTGTTACAGCGAGAAGCAACATGGGCTACCTGTTGTTCAATCCTTGTCTGCTGAAGAACTCAATGCAAAGCAAAGATCTGACCCCTCGCTTAAAGAGGTCATACACCAGCTGGAGACGGGAGAAACCATCCCTGCCACAGCAAGAAAAGAGCTTCCTGAACTCCCACTGTTGCTTCGAGAGTTGAAGCGTCTTGAGTTAAGAGATGGCATCCTATACAGGAAAAAACGAGAAGGTGATGAGGTGGTGTTGCAACTGGTCCTGCCTGCAGACCTGCGGTCTCTGGTGTTGACAAGTCTCCATAATGACATGGGCCATTTAGGCATCGAACGGACACTCGATCTTATCAGGTCTAGATTCTTCTGGCCTCGCATGTCATCGGATGTTGAGACTAAGATCCGAACCTGTGATAAATGTGTGCGGAGGAAGACACCGTTGGAGAGAGCTGCGCCGTTGGTCAACATCAGTACCACTTGTCCCTTAGAGTTGGTCTGTATGGATTTTCTGTCCCTTGAACCTGATCAGAGTAACACCAAGGATGTTCTCGTGTTTACAGATCATTTTACTAAATTTGCTGTGGCTGTACCAACGCCAAACCAGAAGGCCAGAACGGTTGCTAAATGTTTGTGGGAAAACGTAATCTCATGTTATGGCTTTCCCGAACGTCTTCATACTGATCAGGGAGCTGATTTTGAGTCTAAGCTCATTAAAGAACTCTGTGAAATATCTGGTATTAGAAAATCAAGAACAACACCCTACCATCCCCGAGGCAACCCAGTAGAACGTTTTAACAGAACGCTATTGAGCATGCTGGGAACCCTCGAGCCGGCACAAAAGAAGAGGTGGAAAGAATACGTCAAGCCTCTCGTTCATGCGTATAATTGCAGCAAAAATGAAGTTACTGGGTTTGCGCCGTATGAGCTTATGTTTGGCCGTTCACCCCGTCTTCCTATTGATTTGGCCTTTGGTCTTCCTGTCCAGAACAACAATTCAAAATCACACTCACAGTACGTCGAGAATTTACGCTCCAGACTTCAACAAAGTTATCAACTGGCTTCCAAGAACGCTGAAAAATCCGCTGCTAGAAATAAGACCCGCTTTGATCAGCGTGTAGTTCCTTCAAGCCTTGAAGCTGGTGATCGAGTTCTCATACGCAATCTGAGACTGCGAGGTAAACATAAATTGGAAGACAAATGGGAAAGGGATGTATACCTTGTCCTCAGTCGTGCTGGAAATCTCCCAGTATACACAGTAAGGCCAGAAAATGATGCTCGTGCACCCACCCGAACACTGCACCGTGACCTCTTACTCCTTTGTGGTTTTCTTCCTTTTGATACCGACCACGGTCTGGAACTTTCTCCTGTTCGTAGGCCCGTGATTCGAAGCCAGAAAAAACCTGATCCTGTGACATGCCTACCACCAGATGATGATGATCATGAGGATGAGGATGATGACTGTGAATCACCTTTTGTCGTGCAGTCACCTGAACGCTACTGGGTTGAACATATTGCTCCTGGGCCTGTACTTACCGTTGCTGGTGACCCAGAGCCAATGTCTACGCCTCAACCTTTGCCCTCTCCAGGAAGATCCTCTGCTGCTGTTGAAGCCATACCACTGTCTTCACCTGTCGAGATCATTCCTGAACCCTTACTTCAAGATGCAGAACCTCCTGCCAGGGATGTTCCTAGTGATGACGCAGTGTCCCGTGGCCTAGCAGGGACATCTCTAGACATTTCCGAGACTGCTGCTGCTCAGCCTGTTTCAGGCGACGTCGAACAAGCCATTGTCGAAGTAGAACCTGATGGAGCTATCCGTCGGTCGTCTAGACAGCGACAGCCGCCTAGTCGTCTCCACTATTCCACTCTAGGTAATCCGTTAGTTTCCATGATTCAGACGGTGTTCCACAGTCTGTTGGATGCCTGTGGAGATGCGCTCAATACTGTCCCAGTTGCAGCTTATGGGTCAGATTCAGCCGTACGTGTTGTTTAGCATGCACACGGAGGTGCACGGTCTTAAGGGGGGAGGGTGTAACACGGTTGCCAATTCAGGCCATTGTATTTTTTCTTTTTTTTCCTTTCCTCCCTCACCTGTTACGTGTGTACGACGTGCCTTGCGTGCCTTGGGTCATGTGACCGCAACCACCCAATCAGTAAACTTTATAAGCCGCTACCCCGGAAGCTATCACATTCCATGACAGGAGAGCTGGATTGAGACGCTACGGGTATGTTTAGTTTCGGTTTCACTTTTTAACGTCGTTCGGTTATGTTCTAATCTTTGGATATGATCAATTGATTTGTAGGAGCCAACTGCCAGTATAACACGCCGCGAATAAGCAGCATATTTGGTGCACTTAGTCGCAATCGGTGAGTTTATACTCCTTTTAGTTGTTTGTTGGTTAGCATTTGCCTCCCTCAATGAATGAGGTGAACTGATTAGCAGCTGCTATCTATGCCAAAGTTCTGTTTTGTTTTTTGTTAACGTAACCACACTGATTATTAATCAGCGTGGGGGCTCTTTTGTTATTGTTTTTCTTTTCTTTTTTCTTTCTCGTCTTTGTATTATGCACTTAAATGCACTTTAGATTGAAATTCATGAATTGAAATATGATGATGAACTGTATTATGAATTGTACGATGTTAGTACTTTAAAATGAGATTAATTTACCAAACTGCAATATAATTATGGTTCTATTGATATTTTGGTATTTAACTTGGAGTTTGTGTGTACACACAGTTTGATGTTAGAACCCTACGGGTCATGTTCTTTATCCAGGCCATAGGGATTGATGGCGAGCTAAGCCCGAACCTTAAATCAAGCGCTGGAGCTCTCTGAAGGAATCACCTCCTCCCTGTCGTTCAGCCAAGGCTGGTAGGAGGCTCCTGTAGCCTAATGACTCATTTAATCAATGCACCTGCATTTGTCCTACAACCCAGAGACACAAAGACTTTCACCCACTTCCCATCACTGAACACTAACCTCCGGATTCAACCATTTCTGTCTGGGTCTCATGGACAATTCATGAGCTGATGATATTGAGTCGGAGACGACGGATCACTCACTGAACCGTCCATCTGTACATAATCTTTGTAAAGGATATCCTGGAATAATTGAAATATTCTTTTGTAATATTGGTGTATGGTGTATGTTTATGTGTGTGTCTAAAAATACATGGTACCATTCATAGCAAACCTACAGTCTCCAGTCTCTGCCTCCTCTCTCCCTGAGCCGTCCCTGTTCTTCTGACTCTAGTCCACGATAGATATGCTACATCTGGTGTGGTAGATCTTTACCTTGGGTCTTGTCTGATGTGGTAGATCTACACCTTGGGTCTTGTCTGGTGTGGTAGATCTACACATTGGGTCTTGTCTGGTGTGGTGAATCTACACCTTGGGTCTTGTCTGGTGTGGTAGATCTATACCTTGGGTCTTGTCTGGTGTTGTAGATCTGAGCCTCTATTGCTCTGGTGCTCAGGGCTTGTTCCTGAGCTGCCAGGATGAGTGCTTCAGTGCTGTCCTGTAGGCCAGCCCTTTCTAGCCATTGGTAGGACTTCTTGATATCAGCCACTTCAATTATGGTCCGGTGGTACATCCCATGCAGGGGTTTGTCCTCTATTGTACGTAGAGTGAAGTAATAACCCAAAATACCTGTAAGTGACACAGATTTCCCTTATTCAAGTTTCGTCAAAGTTTATATATATAACGTTGTCATATGACACAATCTTATAAAAAATAGAAATGATGTATTCTAAGCTTTAGTTTCCATCATAATGTAGAAACTAGAAAACAGCCCTTTAATACATTTTTTAAATCCAAAAGTGTGTCAAAACCCTTTATTTTGAACATGTTTATGTGTATATCTAACTAAGCACTAAAAACCACAACTGTAACAGGAAAAAAAAAGAAATTAAATCAGACAAACAAAAGCTGAGCCAATAAATGAATTTTAGACACAAGCAGTGTAGACTGCCTTTTTATTTTGAATGGGCTGGACATGGAAACCTTCACAAGCTTTAGTAATGCTTTTATGATGAATGCAGGCAGACTAGCACATAGTCAAGAAAGAGACCATGAGTCCTTTTATTCATCTCCCATAAATGTTAGATAGTGTTTCGCCAAATACAATCTCTATTTTAGAACAGTTTTATTTTCCATTTTAAAAGAATATAGAATGGCACTCTAATTTCTGCTTTGAATGTGTACGTAATGGCACAGATTTTCAATTATTCCTAGTGTTGCATTAGGCGATGCCACACTGAAAGTAATGGACTTCTTCTGTTGCTGAGAAAGATAGACTTGTCCCATAGGACCTCAGTTTCCATTATTAAATCTCCCACACAGACTATTTCCATTTGCTCTGACCAAGGTGAAATTACCTGCTCTTGACACTTAAAGCATGGCAGCTCTTTTCTGGACCTATTACTTCTGAACCAAAGACAGCTTTTTCAGTGCATATTGCTTGAACCACAAAACCCTAAATCTGTTTTATACTCAAAATATCCCAAGAGGTTGTAAAAAAGAGAACCAATGATTAAAGGGCTACATGTTTGCTTGGCCACTCCCATAAAAATCCAGAGCTGGGTGATAAATTACCATGCAAGTGACACCATCAAAAAGAACAAAACAGCTGCTAGACGGATGTAGTGTTACAAATATAAGCTCTTGGTATTCTACTCACCTGCCTGAATGAGTACAGACCAGAATCACTCACTCCAATCAGAGAGTGAAGGGTGAAGGGTGTTCACCTGAACAACAGACTGGACTGGTCCAACAACACGGATGCTCTATACAGGAGGGGTCAGAGTCGCCTCCACCTGCTGAGGAGACTGAGGTCGTTCAGCGTGTGCAGACAGCTGCTGAGGACCTCTTACGACACTGTTGGGGCCTCAGTGGTCCTTTATGGAGTTGTGTGCTGGGTGGGGGGCAGTGCAGGCAGAGACTTGAGGAGGCTTAACAATCTGGTTAGGAAGGCCGGCTCTGTCCTGGGCTGCACACTAGAGTCCATGGAGGAGGTGGGGGACAGGAGGATGTTGGCTAAGCTGACATCCATCATGGATAACCCCTCCCACCCCCTGCACCAAACTGTAGAGGCGCTAACCAGCTCCTTCAGCACAAGACTGTTACCCCCACAGTGCAAGAAGGAGCTACCGCAGGTCATTCCTCCCCCCACAACCATCAGACTGTACAACACCATGACACAAAACAGATAGTGTTCACACGCATACTTATGTTTTTTCATTCACTCATTTATCTATTTACTTTTGTTGTAGTTGTTGTTTTTCAGTTTTCAATTGTTTTTGTTCCTGAACGGTTGTTTGTTTTTGGTCTGAACTTATTACTTATTTCTGTTTTTGAAAAAAAAAAAAAAAGGTTTTACATGGTTTTTACAGTTGATCACGTTTTGCAGACCACATGTTTTTTACACTTTTGCAGCTGTATTTATTTAATATTTAATATTTATTTATGTATTTAATAAGAATCTCGTTTTTGATAATAATTTTCATATTAATGTTAATAATTTTTAATAATTTAATATGAATGTCATTTTTTATGTCCTTTTTTGATGTTATATTATATAGATTATTTCTGAATGTTGTTTTTGCTGCCACAGCTAAATGAAATTTCCCCATTGTGTGATTAATAAAGTCATCTATCTATCTATCTATCTATCTATCTATCTATCTATCTATCTATCTATCTATCTATCTATCTATCTATCTATCTATCTACCTACCTACCTACCTACCTACCTACCTACCTACCTACCTACCTACCTATCTATCTAGTCATTATGAATTGCTTTGAGAGAGTAATGCTGACCCACATTCAGAGCGGCATTCCAGAGACACTAGACCCCCCCAGCAGAACGCATACCGGCCCAACAGGTCCACCTCAGATGCCATTGCTGCAGCACTGCACACCTCCCTCTCACACCTGGAGAATAAAGACTCCTACATGCGGATGCTCTTTATTGACTACAGTTCTGCATTCAACACGGTCGTTCTCCACAAACTCGCCCACAAACTGTTCTCCCTTGGAATGCAGCCCATCATCTGTGACTGGCTCCTGGACTTTCTGACTGGCAGGCCTCAGTCTGTCAGAATAGGGAACAGGACTTCAGCCAGCATCATCACGAACATTGGCACACCACAGGGCTGTGTTCTCAGCCCCATCCTCTACACCCTGTTCACCCATGACTGTGTGGCCTCTCATAAGGACAACATCATCCTAAAGTTCACTGATGACACCGCCCTGATAGAACGCATCACTGGAGGGGACGAAGCAGCCTATAGGAGGGAGGGGGCCAGTCTGGTGACATGGTGTGAGGACAACAACCTCAGCCTCAACACAGACAAGACAAAGGAGATGATAGTGGACATGAGGAAGGGGAGGAGGAACCCTCATCAGCCGCTTCTTATCCGGGTCTGGAAGTGGAGAGGGGGGGCAGCTTCAAATATCTGGGGGTCCACCTCAGCTAGGACCTCACCTGGACACTAAACACATTACAGCTGGTGAAGAAAGCTCATCAGCGGCTGTACTTTCTGAGGACGCTGAGGAGGTCCAGCATGTCCCCAAAGATCCTCAGCAGCTTCTCCAGCTGCATGGTTGAGTCCATCCTGACCAGCTGATCAGTGTGGGACGGCAGCTCTACCGCCATGGACCGCAAACGCCTGCAGAGAGTGGTGAAGACTGCGTCAAAGTTCACCAGGATCCCACCCACCCCAACAAGGCCTGTTCACTCTCCCCCCCTCAGGATGGAGGTACAGGAGTATTTAGTGTAGGACCACCAGACTCAGGAAGTCTTTCTTTCCCTCTGCCATCAGACTCCTTAACAGCTGACAGGAGTCTGGAACAACAAACTGCACCTTTGCTCGTCCTCATGTTGCTACTGTTTATTATTACTGTTGCACATTTGTGTTGTGTTTTTATGTGTATGTTTCAGTTTCCCGTATACTTTTTGGCAGTCGGAGCAGACAGCAAAGTAATATTTTCATTGTGCAGGGAAACCCGTTTCTTACTGTGCATATGATAATAAACCCTTTGAATCTTGAGTCTTGATTCTTAGATGAGACAAAGGCAGTCTTCCTCCTGATAGCTTAACCCACAGCAAAGCTATGTCTAGTCTGACAGAAACTTATGCAGATGTGTGTGGCTCGGCAGGGCTCTGCTAAATTCAACTTACCTTGGAGAGTGTTCAGCACGCAGGTCACATTAAGGCAAGCTGTTTGCTGTGGATAAAATTGTAGAGCTGTCCTCAAAGATGCTCTAAAGCATCATATGTCACCCGGCTGGCCTCTGACTGCCTTTGATTGCAGGGTCAGATTGATCCTGCAGTTGTGCACATGCCTGTAGATAAAGAGGTTGGTCTGCTGGCAGATTGATTCCAAGACACAAACAAATGTGTTATTTGATTTTCATATACGTATGATCTGAATGAGCGGGAAACACATCTGTCATCATCTTCACAGATGCTGAATTAGAAGAAAATTCAACCCTACAATTGTGAGGGTTATTACTTTGCAGCCAGTGAGACATAGAAGGAAATATGCAAATCTTACAAATGGCAAAGGAGCAGAGTTGGTGACATAATACCAAATCTATAAAAGACAATTTCAGGCATTAGACTCTAGAGAGTCAGAGGCTCTATCATAAGGTGGATCACTCACATTGATCAGTGTCGTAATCATCTGGGAATGCTACATGTGGCGCCGGGGATGACTCGCAAAATGGTCAAGAGATCCAAAGGACTTAATGGGTCTGAAGAAATGCGCTCATTTGAAAGATGTAAATAGAACCCTCAAAGCACTTTAGCAACATTTAGCAGCTGCAGACTGAAATGAGTTTCAATTGTTGTTTGTTTCTCAGCAACAATGCACATGATAAGCATCACTGCAATGATCCAGAATGAGCACAGCAGATATTTTTTATCTGTTTTCCCTGAACAGATGCTAACATTTGTTTACCTAAAAAGTCTCAAAGATCTACTAATTAACCAATAACCACCCCATTTTTACGCCCAAACTCTTGATACTTATTGAAATCACAATCCATCCAATTTTCAAACCTTCCTATTCCTGTCCAAGGTCACAGGAATGCTGGAGCACAGAGGTACAGAATGGAGTGGTACATCCTGGACCAGTCCATTAGGGGGCCAGCTAACAAGAGATGGCAAGCAGCTACAAGGAACCTGTGTTTTTTTTTTTTTTTCATATTAAAATAATCGTGGTTAAAAGCTCAGTGTTTCCACAGAAAGGGGAAAAAAATCTGAAAATGGGTTTTGATCACCAGAAGTGTCACTGGCGTCACCTGAATAACACACAGTCGTTGAAACACCATAACTCATATGCGATCTAGCCAAATGCTACACATCACTAACACAAAGTAATGCATATCAGCACAAAGCTGCTTTTCTTCGCTCCAGAATCCGTTGGAATTCGTTTAATTGGATAAACAGTTGGAGAATTAAAGCACCCAAAAGAATGTAAACACTGGAGCTAAAGCTCCGGGTGTTAAAGGGCTAAACAGTCTTTTTTCCAGCTCCTCCAGTTTGAAGATGAATGTTTAACAAGAAACAAAATCCTACATAATTGTACTCTTCCACAGAGGTCCACTTAAGGATCACAGCGCAATAGCTGCAGCAGAAATATTGTATATCAGTGGCATTAAAAAAGGCAAATACTTCTTTAGCTTTGTCACAGTCTTGTGGATAATTCTGTCCTCTGCCACGACTTCATCTCACAAAGCCTTCGATGGGTCTGATTAGGCTGCAGACATGCAGAGACCCACACATGAGCGTGTGTTTATGCATGACAAATTGCAAAAGCAAACCTTTGCTTTGAAAACTCTGATTGAATTTGACATTGAGGAGGTTCGATCTAAAGCTTCAATAAAACTGCCATTTCTCTGAGATTCAAGGTGGAACAAGTGTAAAAGACAGTCATAGCACACCCTGGCATATTACATTCTGCTTTCACTTTGAGACTGCATCAGGAAAACACACCGATATATTCACAAGAAAGTAAAAGCAGTTGAGTTGTCAGGACAGAGGTTCCACAAATCTCTGTCACTTTGTTTAAAAGGAGCCCTTGGAGGCCTTGACAACATTTTCTTTTGTGCTTCATGGATTATTTTAGATATTTTGGGACAAAGAAACCTCCCAAATGGATCAAAAATGACACTTGTGTTAAAAAAGGGGCAGCTAAATTTAAATAACACCTTACAACACAGAGACAATTTGGTTTACAGGAAGAAGAGATTCAGCAGCATAAAGAGCAATCCAAGGAAAGGAAAATCAAATCAAATGAAAACTAAAATAAAAGTACATCTATGTGGATGTTGTTGACGTGAATGCCATTTAGCACTTGACAGTGTGGTGTCAGTGCTGTGCTATTAAGTCTGACAGAAATTTGTCTTAAAGGCTGTTTGTGTTTTAACCCGTGTTCTATCTTAGATGACCCCCCCCCCCCTTCCATTGACATGTTCTCCCTACCATGACAAAGGTGGATAAAGGTGGAAAGATTTCATGTAATCCATGGACACCAGTGAAGATCACAAATCATTGAAGAAAAAAGGTTCAGAGCTCTGTCTAGTGGGTCTAGATGACCCACCTCCCAATGGTAAAGTGCCTAGGATGGAACAGGGGTTACACGCGTGTTCATCTGCATCATCAGCTCTTTAAAAATATTTTCTCACCAAAAGTAAGATGAGGATTCGGTAAATAAAGATTAAGCCGGATCCAAACATTTTTTCGTCAGACCAGATTTACGTCTTAAATACTGTTTGTTATCAATTATGTCCTTTGGTGTAAAAATTAATTTAGGTTTTTCAGTCCTCGTCTGAATCTGAGATTTGCTTTAACTAACAGGGACCAACCTGTATAAACAGGTGTCAGACTAAGAACTGTAGGATGGTAAAATAAGGCAATAAATTAATCCTTTAACCTGTTTCCATTGAACTCAAAAGCATAACCTTTACGGAGATAAATTATTTAGCAGGGTATCAGAGAGAAAAAACTTTGTGACATTTGTGCACCGAAGCGTTGCTGTTTAGTCCAGCTGCAAGCAGATAGAAAGATAGATAGAAAGCACATACTCTCCAGGCTTAATGCAAAAAGAGAAATGTCAATTTTTGGAACTACTTGCATCAAAAAAAAAAAAAAAACATTAACATCTAGGACAAACCTAATTTTTCAACTGAATATCATGAAAAAATGACAACAAAAATATAGATTATGTCAATGTACCATAGGCCATTCACAATTAGAAAGACACTTTTTCATTTAAACAAAAGCTTTACATTTTCTGATTTATTCACCATTTTTAAATCTTTGAGTGGTCTGGGCCCGCCTTACCTCGCTGAGCTTCTCTCTCCCTACATCCCGGCATCTCAGCTCAGCTGATTGGATGATCCCTGAGGTATTGCGGTCTAAACGGAGGAGTAAGGGGAACAAGCCTTTTCTATCTGTACTGTGAAGCTCTGGAACGCTCAGCTGCTAAATCAGACAAGCGTCTTCACCTTTCTAAAAGTCAAATAAAGGCTCGTTTTTATAGCCAAGCATTTGATTACATAGGAGAGTTTGCTGTTATTTTACATTTAAGTTTTCTTGGGTTTGATGTATTTTACCTTCAGGTTTATACGTTTTTTTTTTGTTTTTATTCACTTTTTATAACCTTTGGTTTTAGCCATTTTTTACCATGTCTAGCATTAATGTACAGCACATTGTTCCAGTTTCAGTTGTGTTAAAGTGCTTTACAAAGAAAGATGATAAGGATGATTAACGGCTTGCCACATTTTCCTTCATAGTAACTCTAGCAGACATTTTGAAATTTTCCTTGCCATAATCTTTTATGTATACAATAGCTCAAATTCACATTAATTCTTAGCATGACTTTGCAACAGTGTGTCATTGATATGATGTTTTGTTGTAAAAACAATCTGTCAATCATGAATGAACAAGAAGACCGTTAGAAAGTGTTTTTGTAGAGCTTCATTATGTTAACATGCTTAAAGAGTTCAGGTAAAGTTTTTGGAAATCATGTTTACAGTTTTGAAGCATGTAGAAAATTCCACACATTCCCCGGTGTTGTTGCTCATGCACCACACCATTAACCCTTTAACCTCTGGAGCGTTAGCTCCAGTGTCGACATTATTTCGATTACCGTAATTCTTCAACTGTTTATACAGTTAACGCAGCTCCTGCAGATTTTGAAGCAGAGAACAGCAGCCTTGTACCGACATGCATCACTTTACAGTAGTGACATGTTTATGCAATCAACATTAATCAGCTTTTCCTCGTAATGTAACACTTTGGAGTGAGTGTGAACTGAACATTGGTAATATTTTGCATAACACTGTGAAGCCGATATGAAACGCCGCTTTTCTCCACACCAGAGAGCATGTTATTTAGATGACCCAGACAACATCTCCAGTTTTTAATGGTTAAAACGTTAGCTTAGGGAAAGATTACTTGAAAGGTAGCCAATCAAAGAAGTCTCTAACCAGTGGGGGTGGGACATGAAGACATAGGTTCATTCATGGGTTCATTTATTTTTCAACATAAATGTTATTCAAAGTTGTCAGGACCTGGGGAGTATTCCAAAAAGCAGGTCATGCTAGTTACCATGGTAAGTTTGAGGCTAAGGAAGCGGATAACCTCAGCTTTCGGTTCCAAAAACAGAGGTATGTTTCAGGGTATGCTTAGTTGCCATAGAAACTCATGCTCTGAACATAACCTGGGGGGTATTCCAGGAAGCATGTTTAAACTAGCCTGACTTTAAGCCTGAACTCTGGCTGAAATCCGCCTGAACTTGCTTACTCTGGGTATGTCGGTTCCAAAAGACCGGATATGAGTTGGCGTAATTACGCTCGACTTGGTAACCCTGGGTTAACGCACGGTACATAAAGACATTATCAATAGATCGCCGATTTCTGGAGTCACCATGGAAACGCGTGGAAAAAAAAAAGAAAGCGCGACACTTGAGACGGAAGTGAGACGCAGTCTGAGATTTTAATGACGGCGGATAAAAATTATAAGTCCATCAAAAAAGTAACACGGCTGAAAAATAATTTAGTTAAATTTATTCAAACTCAATAATTGTTTATACAACTCAAGTTTACGTATTTATCTAACTAAATGGCACATTACTCCATTAATCTTTTTTCCATCTTAATTACTTATATTTCTTGAACTTTCATATGTCGAAGTTTGAGCCGGCAGATATGCTCATTTTTATAACAATAAAAAAGACGGATAAAAATGCACGGAGTGCAAAAATTCATTAAAGAATTTTTCCGTCTCTGTCATAACAGTATAAGGTGGTAGGAGTGCTATATAAACTCATCATCCTCTCCTTTACTCTCACTCATGGTGCAGAGACGTAAACATAGCAGGACAAAATAGCTCGGCAAAACACGGCAAAACACAGTAAAACAGCTAAACAACTAAACACATTTTGTAAAAAACCCACACTTAAACCCAAATCCGTCCAGACAGGCAAAGGGAATGATATCCCACAATCCCTTGCGGTGCCGATCTAACAGCAGCATCAAAGATACACCTACTGAATTGAATTAATTTGAACGAAAGGAAAATAATTGTCTAAAAACTATGTTTTATTTTTAAGGTGACCTAACAAAAAAGTGATTTATCTTAACTGAAGCAAATAATTAAGTTAGATCAAAGTAAAAAAGTTTTTCTTTCCAACATCCATATGTGGTCTTATCTCCATCTCCTTGTGGCAAAAGTATTATCTGAGCTTCTTCATCCACTAAATCATCTTCAAATGGACACTCCATGCTGCCTCAACTCTCTGTAAACAAACTAAGCTTCAACTAAACTAAATCCTTAGTTCATCTTAAATTTAACACGTAGTTATCAGACAGTTATTTTACTTTCATTTAAAGTAATTCAATTAAGTAGGTGTAACTTTGGTGCTGCTGTTAGATCGGCACCGCAAGGAATTGTGGGATACCATTCCCTTTGCCTGTCTGGACGGATTTGGGTTTAAGTGTGGGTTTTTGACCAAATGTGTTTAGCTGTTTTACTGTGTTTTGCTGAGTTATTTTGTCCTACTATGCTCAAGCCTCTGCACCATGAGTGAGAGGGAGGGAGAGGAAGATGAGTTTATTTAACACCACTAGTGCCATGAGACATGACAAGAACTAAAGTTAAAGTCAAAGTCATGTCTAATGAATGTGAGATTCATATTACATATCCACGTCGCATAGTACATTTTAATGTTATAAAAATGAGAATATCTGCAGGCTCAAACTTAGACATATGAGAGTTCAAGAATTACAATAAATTAAGATGGAAAATATTTAATTGAATTTGGAGTAAAATGACATTTTCAGGGAAACAGCAACTTAGGGTTGGGGTTATCACTGACCTGCAGGAATACACAGTATCCGTCATTGACTACATTGGGAAATGTGTAGATGATGTGACAGTGGTCAAGGCTGTCAGAAAGAAGGAAAACTGCAAACCATAGCTAACAGGAGAAGTCCATTCCCTGTTGGGAGCCCGGGACAAGGCATTTAGATCTGGAGATGTGGCGGCATATAGTCAGGCAGGGAAAAAACTGTCACGAGGGATTGGAGAGACACAGAAGCTGCACACCAAAACTGAACAGCCACCTCATGTGTGAGAAAGATTCAAATCAACTCTGGCAGGAGCTTCGAAACATCACGGACTATAAACCCCTCCCTCGACAATATGCCAGAACAACCGCTCCCTACCAGAGGAACTGAAAAACTTTTACACCTGGTTTGAAGTAAACAACTACTCCCAGGCACAGATGCTGCCACTGCCTTCCAGCGAAACTGTTGATCGCTGTGTCCTGGACAACATCCGTGGACGGATTCTGAAAGACTGCACGGAGCAATTAAAAGATGCCTTCACCGACATCTTTAACACCTCACTCAGGCAGGCATTTGTACCCATCTGCCTAAAAACAGCTGTTATTACTCCAGTCCCAAAGAAGTAAAATCTAACCTACCCAAACGACTTTTGCCCCGTGGCCCTCACACCAATTGTGACCAAATGTCTGGAGCGCTTGGTCCTAAAGCACATCAAGAACAGTCTTCCAATAAACATGGACCCTTTACAATTTGCATATGTAGGTGCACCTCTCCCTTTCCTGGTGATGCTGAAATCGCAAAACATGCCAGGCTCCTCCGAAAGCAGAAGCAGATTGAGAACACTTGGGTTAAAGGCTGAAGGATTTACATCAAACCACTCGGTCGACCGGACCGGTCCAAGGTTCAGGTTGTGAAGACCATGAAAGTCTTTGAGAAGTGTTTAATCACGGTCGTTTGAAACTACATGCAGTGATAAATCAAATAGCCAAATAATTTCAAGAAATATAATCCCTGGATTCATCATTTCCTCCATAAGTCTAAAGTGACCTGATTATCAAAAAAGATCTGACATGCAGACAACTTGACCTCAACTCTTAGGCGCCGCTGATATCAGCTGAAGAAGGATATGGACCTCTGTCTAATGTTTGCAGACATAACAGCGAAGAGAACTATGAGCTTTGTTTTAAACCGAGAAGAACAGCTGTTAATCAGCAGAAGAAGGAATATTAACCTTGGTCTTTCGACAAATATGGACCCTTTTTTACTTTTTATTTTACTTCATAGCATTACTTTGTCATAAAATAATTTAAAAAAAAGAAGAAAAATAAATAAATAAAAATACAAAAAAATTATTAAACAAATGATTAATCAATTATTTAAAAATGTCAAATTGAAAATTTAATTATATTACTTCACTTGTTTAAAAATTTTTTTTGATAAGCTGATTCATGAATTTCTCAGAATGAAACATAATTTTGTACATATTAACTTTTGATACTTGATCAAATTTTTCTAAGAAAATTCCTGAAACAGTGTTTTGTCTAATCATATCAATGACTTTTATAAGTAACATAATCTGCAAATATTTTGGATACTTCATTGCCATGTTGATTCCTAAAGTAATTTTTTACAAAATAATTTAAGTAATTCATCTTTGTCATGTGTTTCAAATTGATTCAAAAATATTTCCTAATGTAGCATAATTTTGCACATGTTTTTAACTTTTGATACTTAATAAATTTTGCTATGAAAATCTCTGAAACAGTGTTGTGTATTTTACTGATATAGTATTATATTTTAATCATATGAATGACTTTTATAAGTAACTTAATCTGCATATATTTTATATAACTGATCAGCATTTGCAATGTTGATTTCTGAAATAGTTATTTTTACATAATAATTTAAGTAATTCATCTTTGTCATGTGCTTTATTGATACTTTACGATTCTTAATTCTGTCTGATAAAAGTTATGAACCGGATATTGATGAATCATGTAATAAAATGGTTATAGTATAACGGGGTGGGATTATATAAATTCGCTTCCTTCCACTCCCTTTCAAGCAATATTTATTAATATGTCTAATTATCCTAAGTTTGATTAGTTACTGTATGAATGTATAACTGATGATTGTATTGTTTTTGTGTATCATTTCTATTTGATTGCTTGAAATAAACCATTTCAAATCAAAATCAAAAGTTAAATGAGCAACTCTGCCTACGCAGAGGAACCTCCATCATCAGGGACCCCCAGCCCCCCTCCCATGGACTGTTCTCCCTCATGCCATCTGGAAAGAGGTTGAGAAGTACCAGCTACAGATCTAGCAGGATGTTAAAAAGCTTCTTTCTTAAAGCTGTGAGACTGTTAGACAGACTGTCCTCCTGCGTTCAGGCTCTCACAAATTCCACACCACAATAAGACCAAATGGATTACCCCACCCCCCACACCACCCAAAGACATAATATATGCATTCTTACTCTCACAAACAACCCTCTCATAAACAATATATACTGTCATTTTTCAACATACTCCACTTCAGCAGTACCTACAAAAATGCCAAACTCCTGGAAGACTGAAACCTCCACCTTGTGAGAAGGAAGTTATTTTTACAATTATATTTGCATTTTCCAGGTGAATAGAATTGCCCCTGTCAGTCCATCCAACTTTTCATTTCATAAACGTGTTTCATGCTGCTCAGGGTCAAGAGAAACTCAGGTTTGTTTTCTGTAAATAGAAGACAGACAATAGAAGTTGCTGAGTTGCCAGTCCACCAGGTGAACAGTAGTTTCATTACTCACAACGTCTGCTTCAGGAGCCAAGTGGCCTTTTTTTTAGAGTCCATTATTACTCTGCTCTGCATGGTAAAAAAATGAACTTTAATCTAACTGTGTGTGCAGTGTACCATCAAATAATACTTTGAGAGCATCTTTGATGAGTTTGGAGTGATGGAATGATTTGTTGAGCAGCGTTTTATTCAAACAGCTGGGACTGAGTGGGTGATGAAGATGTTTCCACTCATCATTACTTTTGCTCTGTGACACCTGGCATCTCCTGATATTATTGTGAGGCCTAACAGCTGATGCTGCACCATCAGCTGATGACTTCCTTTTATTTAGAGAGTTATGGTATGCATGACCAATTAAAATGACACTACAGATCTGTCTTCTTTTCTATGCTAATTTATTCACTGGAAGAAAAGCATATCCAATAATGGCAATGTTGTGAGCTCATGCTGATATTAAGTGAGAGAATATACAAAGTGCAGGCCTTGGTTTCACTGAAGACATCGTGATAGCAGGCAGGTATTTTGTCCAAATTAACGTCTGTGGATTCTGTACAGGAGATTGCTGAGAAATGGAGGGAATAGCAGAGGCAAGGACAGTACCGTGACAGTACCCCCCCTCCAACGACCGCCTCCAGGCGGAACAGGGCGGCGATCGGGATGGGCCCGGGGGGCTTTGGTGGACTGGCTTGATTTGAGAAACATGGAATGATGGATGGATCTTGAGTGCGGCAGGTAGTTTCAGACGGACACAGGTGGGATTGATAATGCGCTCAATGGGGAACGGGCCAATGAAACGTGGAGCTAGTTTCCGGGACGTGGCCTGGAGAGGAATGTTCCTAGAGGACAGCCATACTTGCTGTCCAGGCACATAGTCTGGGCTGGCAGTACGGTGCCGGTTAGCGATCTGGCGGTTACCTTCTGCAGTCCGGAGGAGGGCGGCCCTGGCCTGGTGCCAAACGTCCTGACAGCGCTGCAGGTGTAGTTGGACCGATGGTACCGCCAGATCGAGCTCCTGTGAGGGGAACAGAGGCGGAGAGTAGCCCAACGAGGCCTCAAAAGGGGATATGCCTGTAGCCGAGGATGGGTGGTTATTGTGTGCATACTACACCCAGACGAGGTAGTCCGACCAGTCCTGAGGGTTTTGCGCCGCCAAACAGCGGAGGGTAGCCTCCAACTCCTGATTAGCCCTCTCTGCCTGGCCATTAGATTGCGGGTGGTATCCAGAAGTGAGGCTGGTGGAGGCTCCGAGGGCGGAGCAAAAAGCCGTCCAAACCTGTGAGGTGAATTGTGGACCGCGGTCAGACACAATATCGGAGGGAATGCCGTGATGACGGAAGACATGGTTAACGAGAATGTTGGCAGTTTCAGTGGCAGAAGGGAGTTGCTGTAAGGGGATGAATTGAGCAGCTTTGGAAAAGCGGTCAATAACAGTGAGTATAACTGTAAACCCATGGGAAGGGGGCAGGCCTGTGACGAAATCCATAGCGATGTGGGACCAAGGTGGATGAGGCGCAGGCAGAGGCTGGAGATGACCGGCAGGAGGTGAGTTGGAGGACTTAGCCCTGGCGCAGGTGGTACAGGCGGCGATGTACTGGCGTACATCTGCGTCCATGGAGGGCCAGTAGAACCGGCGTCTGAGGAGTGAGAGAGTCCGACGAACACCACCATGGCATGCGACTCTGGAGCAGTGACCCCAGGTGATGACATCGGACCTGAGTCTGTCGGGAACAAACAGAGCGCCGGGGGGACAGGTAACAGAGTCTGGTTTCTCACCTTGGACCTGTAGCAGTTGGTTTTCTACGTCCCAGGTGAGGTTACCCACAAAGAAGGAGTCCGGAATAATGGGCTGAGTGATGTTGTCGTCCGAGGTGCAATATTGGCGGGACAAGGCGTCTGGTTTGCCGTTCTTACTGCCCGGGCGGTAGGTGATGGTGAACTTAAACCTGTCAAAAAACAGACACCACCGTGCTTGTCTCGAGTTTAGCCTTTTGGCTGCACGTAGATAAGCCAAGTTTTTATGGTCAGTCCACACAATAAATGGTTGTTCAGCCCCCTCCAACCAATGTCTCCATTCCTCGAGAGCCAGTTTGATGGCTAATAACTCACGGTTTCTGACGTCATAATTCTGCTCTGCAGGATTAAGCTTCCTCGAAAAGAAGGCGCATGGCTTGAGTTTGCCTGAGGTGGAGTCTCGCTGGGACAACACGGCCCCTACTCCGGAGTCCGAGGCGTCGACCTCCACTGTGAACTGTTTGTGGATGTCCGGTTGGATCAGAATGGGAGCCGTGGTGAACAATTCCTTGAGCTGCTTGAAAGCGGAGTCTGCGGCAGAGTTCCAAACATATGGGGTCTTGACGGAAGTGAGTCGAGTGAGGGGGGCTGCGATTTGGCTGTAGTTGCGTATGAAACGCCGATAAAAATTTGAGAACCCAAGAAACTGCTGTAGTTTTTTGTGAGTTTCGGGGATACTCCACTCGGAGACTGCTTGGATTTTGGAGGGGTCTGGTTTGATTTTGCCGGCCTCGAGAATATACCCCAAGAAAGAAACTGAGTTAGTGTGAAATTCACATTTTTCGGCTTTCACAAATAACTGATTTTCTAATAGCCGCTCGAGAACCAGCCTGACGTGGTGGCGATGGACCGTGGGATTGTTGGAATATACAAGAATGTCATCTAGATAGATGAATACGAAGCGGATGAGATAGTCGCGAAGGACGTCATTAACCAAACGCTGGAAAATGGCGGGGGCGTTGGTGAGGCCGAAAGGCATGACTAAGTACTCGAAGTGTCCAAGGCAGTTGGACACTGTTGAAGGCAGTTTTCCATTCGTCTCCCTCTGGGACCCTAACCAGAAGGTAGGCATTACGAAGATCTAATTTTGAAAAGATGGTAGCCCCCTGGACAGAATCAAAGACGGAATTGAGGAGAGGTAGCGAGTGTTTATCTTTTACTGTTATTTGGTTGAGTTCACGGTAATCAATGCAGGGTCTGAGGGACCCGTCCCTTTTCTCTACAAAGAAGAATCCGGCTCCCGCAGGGGAGGAGGAAGGACGGATGTGCCCAAGAGATAAGGCTTCCTGAATGTAGTTCTCCATGGAGAGCTTTTCAGGGCCGGATAGATTGTACAACTTCCCCTTAGGGAGGGAGGCACCACTGAGAAGCTCTATAGCACAGTCGTAGGGTCTGTGAGGAGGTAATGCACACGCTTTGGACTTGCTAAAAACGGATCTAAGGTCGTGGTAACATGACGGCACCTTGGAAAGATCAATGTTCTCATTATCGGGAAGTTTAGTCGAGGCAGAAGTGGGAATAGCTGAATGTAAACAATTTGCCATACAATAGGTGCTCCAATTAGTGATCCGAGAGGTAGACCAGTTAATTTGTGGGTTATGTAAACGTAGCCAGGAAAACCCCAAGATAACGGGAGTTTGGGGAGAGTCGGTAATGAAAAATTGGTGATACTCACGATGATTACCGGACGTGATTAGCTGGATGGGTTCGGTGCGTGAAGTTATTTTGGACAGCAACTTCCCTCCTAACCCAGCAGCTTTTACAGGGGCATCAAGAGGCTCGACAGGTAAACTGAGTTGACGAACCAGACCAGAATCGATGAGGCTGTGTTCCGCTCCAGAATCTATGAGGGCATAACATTCATGAACATGGTTAATACAAGGGAACTTGACAGGCATGAAAAGGAAAGGCTTGGCTTTACTTTCAGACGGATCCCCTTGCGACCTGTCACTCAGCGAGGGGTTCTGGAGTTTTAACCGGTTCTTGCATTGAGATACAATATGACTGGCGTCTCCACAATAAAAACACAACCCCTCATGACGGCGCTTGAGCCTTTCTTCGGAGGAAAGCTTCGAGTGACCTATCTGTATTGGCTTTTCAGCAGGCAGGTTGGAATTTTCAGCGCCGACAGGTGGTTGTGAGTGGTCCAGAGGAGAGTGAACAAAAGATTCCGAGGGAGGACGCCGGGTGACACAACTCCGTTCCGCGTGGCGTTCGCGAATCCGTAAGTCTGAACGGAGTGCGGCGGTAACCAGTTCTTCGAAATTATCGGCCTCCGGTTGTGTACACAGATGGTCTTTGATTTCTTCGTTCAATGATTGATAGCTAACCCCCTTGAGTGCGATATCAGGCCAGCCAGCTTCAACCGCAAAAATGCGAAAGTCTATGATGTGGTCACTTACCGGACGGTTACGCTGCTTGAGGCTTAGTAACCGCCGGGTGGCGTCTTCCTGCTTTCGCGGCTGATCGAATACGAGCCGAAATTCTCCGATGAATCGCTCGAAGGGGAGATAAGAGACAGGGTTAGCGGCCAAAAAAGCTTGAGCCCACTGCAGTGCCTTGCTGCGGAGTGAGTTGACAACTAGCGCAATTTTGTGTTGATCAGACTGATAGTACCTGGGTGATTGTTGAAATATCAGGTGACATTGTAGTAGAAATCCGCCGCAGGTTTTCACGTCGCCATGGAACGGCTCGGGCTGAGACCGGATGTTTTCAGGGTCCATGGCAGGGGCGGAAAGGGAAGCGTTGCCGTGAACCGGATGTGAAGCTGCGGTGGAGGAAGCGGATGCTTGACCAGATACATCCAAGAGTGTTTGATTTATACCTTTGATGCGAGACATCAGATCTTCCTGGACAGTGGTGATGCGAGTGAGTGCGCTGTACAGGAGTTCTAAGAATAATCCGTGTTGTTCTACGGCGGAGCGGAGTCCTTCTGGGTCAGCTGGGTCAGGGTAATGGCTAGTTCGTTCTGTCATGGCTAGCAGGCTGTGGCAGACCCAGATGCTGGAACCCAGAAGGAAACTCGACAGACAGAGTGATAAGTCATAAAGGATATAATTCTGGAACAGAATTAAATGAGCGAATAAGGAGAAGATGGTTGGAGGTTCTTGAGGGCGAACACCGTGGTCCAGAGGAAAGCCAGAGGGACGCCGAGACAGGAGGGAACGAGAGGTGAGTGCGGCCCTGATTTCCAGACGAAGGCAGGATCCTGAGCAGCAGACAAAACAAGGGGTTAGTCGAGGAAGCGAGAACCAGAGCAAGACAAGACATGAGATAGCACCGTGGAGTACAACGAACTAGCGTCGAGTACAGGTCCTGGTCCTCCTTAAGAGCCGAGGTCTTGATGAGGCTGACGAGGCGCAGCCGTCGTCAGCAGGTGGATTTGATGAGGAGGGCCCAGCCGGGGGCACCGTGACAGAGTTGATTCGACTAGAACTATGTTTCCTGTGTTTTTGTTAAGCCATGTTTCAGTTAAAAACATAAAATCAAGATTAAAAGAAGAGATAAAATTATTGATTAGAAATGATTTGTTGCATAAAGATCTGACATTGAGTGCAGCAAGTTTGAGATTAGTTTCCTTGGGACTGGTCAAAACCTTCTTGCAAGGGATATCAACTAGATTTCTGTGATTGGACAGTCTAACTGCCCTTTTTTGCATTCTACGTGGTGCAACTACAGGTATAGCACCAGAAGGAAGCTGTTCATCACAGGGCCCCAGTTTGACATAACCTTTCCTAGGACACTGGGGGCCCGTTTCATCCTAGCTCTGGGGGATAGCACGTCTAGAGGCGCGCAGGGGAGGTCGAGTTGAGGGTAGTTTGGGTGATGGACCAGGAGGAGCGGGAGCTGGATGGGATTTGGGTGAACGACGGAGGGGGCGTGTTGGAGGGGCTTTGGATGAAGGACGTGTTGGAGGGACTTTGGGTGAAGGATGAGGAGGGGGCGCTGGAGGGGTAGGAGAGCTCCTGTGTGGTGTGAGGCTCACAGGTGTTAGGGGAGCCATCTTAATTCCTGACTTAATGAGGCTATCAAAATGGCTAGGTAGGGCCATGGGTGAAAGTGGGGGGGACGAAAAGGAAAGTGAGTCTTCACTGGGAGTAGATGTAGCAGGGGGCGTCCAGAGCTGGTCAGATGGTGGTATTTCTGGGGCCAAATCTGGTGGCTGTTGTTGTGGTTCTTCGGTTGGGTCCTTAGCTGGCGGTGGTTGTTGTGATGCTGGTGCAGCTGAGTCCTTAGATGGAGGTGGTTGTGGTGCTGTTGCTGCTGGATCTTAGCGGGGGGCTTGAGAGTTTAAACGCAACTTACATTGTGATACTAAATTACCCTGAGCACCGCAATAATGAATCAAACCGTCCTCGTGATGTCACTGTCACTCTTCTGCCGACAATTTAGATTGCCCCACCTGCATGGGCTCCTCCGATGTCTTGGGGCCTGGGAGCTGATCTACTTTGGGTAGTGCCTGGATGGGAACAATCGGAAAGTGGTTATTGCTCAAGGTTTTGCGATGGTTGACTTGGCGATCATTCTGTCGTTCTCGGAGCCGAATATCTGACCTGAGAGCAGCAGCAGAAACCAAGTCCTCAAACGTGTTAGCCTCAGGCTGAGTGCACAAATGATCCTTGATGGACTTGTTTAAGGACTGATAGAACATGCCTTTTAATGCTATGGGCGGCCAGCCAGCTTCAACTGCCAAAATGTGGAAATCGATTACGTGGTCACTTACTGACCGACCACACTGCTTTAAATTTAAGAGGCGCCTAGTGGCTTCCTCTTGTCTACGTGGTCGGTCGAAAATAAGGCGAAATTCCTTAATGAAACGTTCGTATTGAAGATGAGTAATAGGATTGGCAGCAATGAAGGCTTGAGCCCATTGTAGAGCCTTGTTCCGGAGTGAATTGATGATGAGGGTGATTTTACTGTGGTCTGAGTGATAATACCTGGGGTTAGGGTAAAATCACAGGATGCAGGTCAAATCTGAGCAGGAGTTTGATGTAAAAAATTGATACAATTTGCAGCCACATCAGGAGTTATGTATCGTTTCCTCACACTTCTCGCTGGAGCTACCTATTGAGTAAAACTGGTGATATTAAAAAACACACAATAGTGATCTGACCCAGCCATGTCAACAACAGGACAGGCCACAGGTTATGACCAATTTTAGTCTGTGCCCCCCTGTTGTGGGTGGGCTGTGTGACATGCTGTGTAAAATCCATACAGTGCAAAATGTTTAGAAACTAATTTTCATCAGCATCACTATCATTTTCAAGGTGTAGCTTAAAATCACCAGTTATTAAAACTCTACTATATTCAGAATGTTTTGGTGGTCTATAGACTGTAACACACAAAATAGGCGGGCTGTTAAAAGAAATGCACGATGCTCAAATGTGGCGAAGCTATTTAGCATGATTTTTCTTGTTACACTTTAGCCACAAGCAATCGATGCAGTGCCACCGCCTTTTTTATTTATTTATTTATTTATTTATATTGATTTTTAAACAAAGTTTTAAACACACACAACACAAACACTGCCAGTGTAAAATTGAAAATGAAGCAAAAATACCCACATACAGCAACAACACATAGGTATTCGCCCTGAGAATGCAAGGAACGGTAAACAGTCATCAGGTGAGAGGCTGGGTTTTTGCCTGATTAAAATGATCCATAAAAGGTCCCCAAGTCTTTGTGAATTTGTCCTGCCGACCAGTCCGTTTTTATCGGATTTCCTCAAGGTATAAACAGCTCGCCATGTCGTTCAGCCATTTACAGAAACTAGGGGAAGTAGAAACTTTCCATTCCTTCAGAATAATCCTCTTGGCTATAATCATTCCAAACATGACTGCTTGTTGAGTTAAGTGTGACAGCTTCTGAGTTTGCTCTGAAAAACCAAATATTGCAATCAGAACATTGGGAGTTATTTGTACATTGTAAACTGAACTAAACAACTTAAAAATATCAGACCAAAAATGTGTTAGCATGGGGCATGAGTAAAGTAAATGAGATGAAGAACCTTTACCAGTTTGACAACGGTTACAGGTTGGTGGAACAGAAGGAAAAATTTGATGCAATCTTGTTTTGGAATAATGCAAATGGTGGCTTACTTTAAACTGTATGAGTTGAAGATGTGCACTTATAGAGCAAGACTTGATCCCTTTCAAAGCGCTTATCCACAAACTAATAGGGATTTCTATTCCGATGTCATCTGCCCATGCAACCTTAATATGAGCAGTTGTTAGTGGCCTATAAAAACATCTAACAAAATTTGAAATCAAATTTTTGATGTCGACGCTTTAATCAAAAATTTGTAAAATTCAGGTTATGTTGGCAGTTGTTGAAACTGAGTTATAGACTGTTTCACAAAGTGTCTGATTTGCAAACACCTGAAAAAAATGACCCGGTGGGAGAGAAAACTTTTTTTGCAAGTTGGTTACAGGATGCAAAATGATTGTTGATGTAAAGATCCTTTCTGGATGAGAGGCCCTTTTTATCCCAGAGTGTAAACGTATGGTCTAACAGACCGGGTTGAAAAGCTGGATTTAGGCAAATGGGAGCGTGGATAGATAAGACCAGCAGACTGAGTACCTTCCTGATTTGCTTTATAATTCTACACGAATAGTACAAAACAAGTCATTTTTTATTTTTATGCTACCGCTTTTTTACCACCTGTGGTAGAAAATAAGAAGTTACAATTTGGTGGAGACGCCTTAGAGAAAATAACTAACACATTAGTACCCACCCAGGTTTCATTTAAAAAAAGGCCATCTATGTAATCTAAAAAAAGTGCATTCACAATAAAAGATTTGTTTAAAAGAGAGCAACTGTTTTAAACAGCAATGTTCCAAACTGGATCTGAGTGCAGATGGATTGTTTCATTTTTAGATCCGGTATTGTGTGAATGTGGAGGAGATGTCTGACTGTGGAGCTGGTGGATCTGAGCCGGGAGTGTTTCTGGAATCTGCTTGTTAAGTAAGCTGGGATGTGTGTGATGTGGCTTTAAGTGAAGAAGGAATCTGGCGGTGGTTCCATCAATCGATCACACCATCATCTACTGGATCTTAGTCATAATTGGTTGTCGATGAGAGCCATCCTCAACAGTGAGAGCTTACCGAATGAATCTGGATCATCAAGCAAATACAGGACAGACATACTTAAACAAAATTGCGCTATAACTTTCGAGATTATGAGCAGGCAAAGACTTTTCACAGAAAACACATGAAATGTGTGAACACCATCAGTGACAGGACACTTCAATGGTTCACATGTTTTTTGGGTGTTTTTGAGCACCGATGACATCAGTGATCGATCGCATAGTTGACTGGGAAAGACCAGTAGCAGTGAGACAAAACACAGCAATCACTTATTACATCCACTTGTGTTTCATGTTTTTATACACTTTAGAAAACTGAGCATGAGAGCTTAAATAAAAAAGTATTACCGTCAATCTTTGGATTGAAAGTACAGTAGCAGGTAAATTCTCCACTTCTACCAATGCATAATGGAGGGAAACATCTCGCCAGAGATGAGGTTGTGGAAGCTGGGAACAGTTTCTGAATGGTGAAAATGGAAATCTACTGTTTCTTACCACAGTTCTTTTGGGTGGCCACACCCAGAAGGCCAGCACAGAATTTTGGAAGGAAGCAAAAGAAAAGTATATAACTCTTATTGAAACCGGCATCGAAAAAAGAATGCAGGTGGCCAGAAAACCAACAGAGAACCAAGAGATAAACCAGTGACTAGGGTCTAATTCTAATGAGCTGCAAAGTCTTTGTTTCTAATCAACGAATGATCCACTGATCTAAGAGCATTTTTAGATGATCATTGTACCTTTGACAATGATAATACACTATCTAGACAAATGAAAATTAGCCCAAGTGGAGAAACAGCAGACCCCCCGGAGGGTGTGGGCCCACGGGGAAGTGATCCAACGTCATCATTTCAGGCTGGACCCCACTGAGACCCGAGGAAAAACACCGGACAACGGATGCTTACTTGTGAGCCTCAAGCCAGGCATTGGTTCAGAGGGAGGCTTCTTCTCAAGTGGAAAAGTTTTGTGAATTTCTTAGTTTATACAAGGCGAGTAATTCTACCAACACTACTTCTTTTAGTTTCTGATAACAACAGCAGAAGGATTCCAATGTTGCAATAATTGCATACTCTAAGGATTTCTCATTGCTACAAACAAAAGGCAGAAGGGGCGTTTTCTTACCCATAGCGGAAAATAAATGCATATAGTAGTATGATGTAAAATATGACGCTGCATTGAGCGAGGCTCGTTTGTCATCCAGATTACAGCAAACAACCCGAAAAAGCTGTGCTGTGTGCTACGAGATTTAAAAGCAACTCAATATTCACATTTCACTGATACCCAAACAAAGACAGTTTTTAAGTATTATAGTAATATTCTCAATTCCAGCATCAATTTCCAAAAAGCTGGGACAGTAGTTACAGCCGGATTGCATCATATATTGCTTAAAAACGTTGTGTGTGTTGGGAACAGAGACCAGATAATTTGGTTTTAAAACTGAAATAATTTGGGGAAAAGCATCAGAGCTTAGAACATTAGCATTAGAATTGTTTAGCAAACTGTGGCATTCAATTTAGTATTTGAGATCAAATCATCTTTCATAATTCCACATATTTTTCTTCAGATGACAACAGCTAAACTACAATTCTTGCAGCTTTCTAAAAACAGATTAAGTAAATCGTCTTTCACAAAGGAAAAGCCCTTTTCTGATCTGCTTCTTTAACAGCTCATCTCATCTGGATCTCTTCATGCCTTCATATAAGCTTTGTTCAAATTTCAAACACTTTTTCCATCCTCTGTGAATGTGATTCCTTTAAAAAACAGAGATGTTTTATCAAATAAATCTCTGCCATCGCCTTGTGAAATGCTGCTTCTTTGGCTTCTCAAATTAGTTATAAAGGAAGTCCTTCTCTAAAAGCCCTATGAGAAGTCACTGAAACATCTTCATCATTTCCCAATTCAGAGGATGCTTTAATTGTAACTGACTGAATTGGCTGATTGCTTCAGATGAATTATGTATTTCATCATCTTTCCAGCATGAACACATCCCTTCTCAGTGCAGCGGTGTGCATTGTCCAGAACAGGGCAGCAGCCTAATTGCGTAGTTCCAGCACTGGGGGAGACCCGGGTTTCTGTAACAGATGTGTCCAATTAACGTCTCATCTTTGATGGAGTTTACATGCATGTCTCTCTGGGACTTCAAGCCTCGTTTTAATCATAGCTTCCCCCTTTCCTGTTATGCACACATGCAGTTTTGAAGAACTGCTGTAATATGAACTGATTTACAGCTGAGTAATGATCAAGGCACATTACTATTCTAACCCGGGCAAACTAGGTAATCTGCTCAGAAAATGAGGCATAAAGGGACACAAACCTCTGTAACTCAACAGAAACACAAGAATTTGCAGCGATTCCCTTAAATGAAAGTCAAACGTATGTTTACAGCAAACAGAGCTGCCGACCTTTCTGTGTGATCTCAAGTCCTTCCTCTCATGTGAGAGTGATCTCTGGCTGTGAGAACCTCACCATAGCAGGAGAAGAGGAGTTAAGGCAAGCAGGACTCTTAATAGATGTGTGCTGTGGCTCCCCCCCGATCTGACAGAAGCCTGTCACGTAGCATGTGTGCGCATTTAGGCTTATTTACCTCCATCCTGCTGGCTGTCTGACGAGCACGTCTCACTGCTGGAGATGCAACATCGCTGTCTGGCAACCTCTTGATCAAAGAGTTCTGAAGCGTGGCAGGCACAATTCGTGGGGGGGGACACACAGAACGTTGACCCGCTAATGCAAATGATAACAGGAGAAAGCAGAAACAACAACATTGCATCCGTTTATCGCAGGTAGCCTACGGATACTTAAATTATTCATGCTTGTTCGGGTCTCCTGGTCGATGGGCCACACAGCACTGCATGCATTAGAACTCATGCTCTGACTGAAAATGAAGACTTGAAAAGTTATGAGCAGCCCTGATGACCCTTTTGTGTCCAAATTCTTTATCCCTTGTGCTATCTTAGATGACCCCCCCCCCTTCCATTGAGGTGTTCCCCCTACCATGACTAAGGTGGATAAAGGTGGAAAGATTTCATGTAATCCATGGACACCAGTGAAGATCACAAATCATTGAAGAAACAAGGTTCAGAGCTCTGTCTAGTGGGTCTAGATGACCCCACTGTCTAGTGGGTCTAGATGACCCCACTGTCTAGTGGGTCTAGATGACCCCACTGTCTAGTGGGTCTAGATGACCCCACTGTCTAGTGGGTCTACATGACCCCACTGTCTAGTGGGTCTCGATGACCCCACTCCCAATGTTCAAGTGCCTAGGATAGAACAAGGGTTACTCTAATAAGCAGTGGTATTCCAGACAGAACTCTGACCATTTCAACATTTCTAACTTTTTTGATGCAGATTAAAACTAAAAATTGCAACAGATAGCAGCTCATGACATTAAAAAATATGAACTTGTAAAATATCATAAATATATAAGAGAGTATACTAATAAATATTTACAAATTTAATCTGAAATTTGAAAAAGGATAAATATCTTTGGAGATTGAATTTGATCCGATTCATCACAATTGCAGGTAACCTAAGACACTTTCAGAGAATCTTCTCAGAACAAAATATGTGAAAGTGGGAAATGTTTATTAAGTCTGTAAATGCAAAACACCAGCAACATGAAGACATTGAGCTAGAAAAAGGTTTGGTCTGGACATTTACAGAGCACAGATTGGATTTGTTTTATAACTTCAACACACTGTATTGAAAGAAATACAAGAAAGCACAATAAAGAAGAGGAAAAAACAGAGACATTTTCAGGAAACAGTCAAGTTTTTTCAAAGTTCCAACTGTCTTTGTTTTCCACAGATTCACAGCTGATGTGTCCATCCCAGAGATATACTTTGGTGCTGAGTGGAGGAGCAGATTTGTCCCCGCTTGGAGACCTGGAGGCTTTCACTGCTAAAAACAGGAGTGTGTGTGTGTGTGTGTGTGTGTGTGTGTGTGTGTGTGTGTGTGTGTGTGTGTGTGGTGTGTGTGTGTCAAGAGATCCTTACATTCTGTTGCTCTGTTTGACCTACGGTCTAGAACGATACATGGTAAAATACATATGCTATAAAAAAATATGTTCTCACTAGCTCAGCATACCCCTAACCTTTTCAAATATTCTTAAATAATTTAATACAAATTTAAATAGATATTCTGTGAAGATTACAAACGTTCAAAAAGGTTTTTTTTGTTTTGTAACACAGAAGTGACCACAGTTCAGAAAGCTTGAGGGCTGCTGTCCCATCCTGGCGCCCCGTGGATGGGGTAAATGCTGTCATTGAACATGTGTGGGTGCTGGTCTTGCCCCCCCCCCCTGGCTGTGCTGTGTTCTAGCTTTGCTGGCAGTCATTCTTACTGCAGGTAGCCTGACGTTCAATCTGCCACGTCCCCTCCTCGTAGGTGCAGTAACAGATCGTGCACTCGTCAATCTTCACCTCTCTGCCGGCGGGTATCACTTCTGTGTCTGCGTAGCAGTTTGGTCCTGCAGGTGGCGGATCAGAACATCACTTTGAGACAGAAGAAAAGCTTTGCAATACACTGAAACATAACATTTTTTGGGTGTCCCTATGAACTTCCTCTTCATTCCTCTTTGTTGTCAATGAAAAGTCATGAAAGGGCCTGAATGCTTAGTTCCTTTGATTTGGTATATTATAAAGGGCTTTATTAAAATGAACAAAATTATGAGGAGGACCAACTTTGCATGTTTTTAAAATGTCTTAAAGGTCTTACGCTTTTTTATCTGTCAGATCTTTTGGTCAAATATGAACCCTTGTGGATTCATAGATCCTCTGGCACTGTTCTTCTAACCATTCCAGCTGTAAAAACCAAAACCTACGGCTTTTCAGTACTCTGGCCATCGTCTGTGGAACAGTCTGCCAGAGGACCTGAGGGCCGCAGAAAGCATAGCTGCTTTTAAGAAAAGGCACAAGATGCATATTTTTAACCTGGCTTTTAGCTAATTTTACTACTTTTATTATTTTATTTATTTATTTTATTGTGTATTTATCTATTTTATCTTATTTTATTAATTTACGCTAGATTTCTAATAATTGTTTTTAATATTCCTTATTTTCAAGGTTTTATTGTTTATTTGTTTATTGCTTTTATTAGTATGTTTACGTTTTCATTCTCATTTTAATTTGTATTCCCCGCCTGTGATGCTGCATTTCGCTGCTATGCAGCTATTCTCAGAGAGGGTGGTCCCAAATACTAGCGATGCCAACAACCAACATTTTGTGCTCAGCCTATGTCAGTAAGGGGTGGGAGGTGGGAAAGGGGTGGGGTGTTTTGTCTAGGCCTGGGGAGGGGGCTCTATTTTAATTTTTGTTTTTAGATTGTTTATTTAATTTTTTCTTTAAATATAAAGCACCTTGTGTTATATTTTTATAGAAAAAGTACAGTATATATAAAGTTAGATTTGGTTTGATTTGCTTTGTTTTGCTTTGATTTGATTTGATTTGATTTGACGCTGTTTTTGGTCCTGCAGTCATTTTAAAAGAAAAAGTTATTTCATTTTAGTTTTTTATCGTGCAGCAGCAGATACTGTAAGGTGCCTGGAAATGTGGGATAAGGACAGACCAAGCAATCCGATGTCATCTTTTGTGCTGTTCACAAAATGCCAGTTATACATTTCAGACAGTTACAGAATTAATATCAGTGTACAACTCAGACCTGGGGGGTCCAGTGGTAGTGTATTTGGTGAACTTGAGTGGGAGTAAGTGATGTGGACAGGTCCCCAAAATATTGTTTCCCCACTTCAGTACAAAGCCAGATTTCTACATTGCATCATTTTATCATTTTTACTTATCATGGTGTGTGTGTGTGTGTGTGGGGGGGGGGGGGGGGGGCATTGTGTGGGTTTTAAACAAAATATATGTATTGTCCTTCTAATTTTCCACTGTTATTATGTTTTTATGTAAAACACTTTGGGTAGCACTGGTTGTTTAAATGCTATAGAAATAAAGTTGAAATTGATTTGATTTGATTTGTAGTTCTCTTTCTTGGCATGAAACCATCCTTCTTCTGCTCTTAGTCTAGCTTCAGCTACTCTTTCCCACAACTTCCTTGTTTGGCTCATCAGCTTTATTCCTCTGTAGTTCCAACAGCTCTGCATATCTCCCTCATTCCTTTGCACCTGGTCTCCTGGACACACAGCATGTCTACCGTCCTCCTCTTCAGTATGTCCACTAACTCTTTCCTGTCATAGTTCCAACATTCAAAGTCTCATCTGTCAGTCAGAACTCATGACTTTCTTCTTCTATCCCTTCTTACCAACGTGCCTTCCTCCTAACCCTTTTGCCTCAATAGTTTTCTAAAAATTACAAAAAAGCCCAGATCCACTGTGTTCTCTTTGCTTCTGAGTATTGAGGTTCACCATCTTCTGAGGTCAAGTCAGGGTCCACCTGTATTTTAGGACGGACTGCTCTGAGGAGATGAATGTCCAAAATCTAAACAGCTAAAAAAGATGTGTGACACTTCAGTGTTGCCAAATAAATAATATAATATTTTATGAAAACACGTGATGGTTTTATGATCCACACAATATGGCATAAATCCTCCAAAATGGTATATGGTATAGTACTTTACCTTCCTTGAAGACCCGAGGCGCATTACAGTCACAGAATTGTATAAATGGTAGATTAGACATTTCTAGACATGTACCCAAAAGGTTTCTTGATTGATGCAAGAACACACAAACCCTTAAAGATTGAAGATTGGTACTAGATTTTCCTAGACTATATTTTTCTCCGTATTCATGCCATCAACATTACTTCATGTGTGTTTTTGCTGCTTTGCCAAAAACACAGCAAACTTACAAAAACGGAACAGGAGTTCAAAGTTTGAGGTAAAACTACTAAAAGAAGAAAAGCAGACACTGGTGAGAATGAAAACAAGCCCCTGAAGAACAGCAGCTTTATCTCTGGCTGGGATGTTAAAGTTTGACCCCATATTTAAAAAGCACTTCTGGTACTGCTGCACCATTCATCAGTTTCAGAGCGCTAAAAACTTTAAGCAGTTGTATGTGAACAGAGTAATCAGTTTGTGTAAAGGCCCGTACACACAGGGACGTATATCGGCACACGTTTTTCCCCGGCCGTTTTCAAAACGTTTTTTGTGTTCACACCCAGGCGATTTTCGCTGACGATGAGCCGAGTGAACATGCAATATCATTCCCTGACATTAGATGGCGCTTTATGTAAAACAGAAATACCCCTGTACACAAGGTGGCGCTGCACAACTTTACGCTTCTTAAAGTCGTTTTTCACTCAGAAGAAGAGAGCAAGTATTTACACGATTGTCAGAATCAAACAAAGAAAACATGAATATTTTCAAGCACCAGCTGCTCCAGTTCCAGAGATGAAGAAATTATTGTTCTGTTGATGAAAGACGCCGGAAAAGACGTTGATTTTGGGGACATCCCATAATTATGAGAAGAGAAGAACATGGGGAGTTTTATCGACTGGTACAAGAGCTGAAAATGTATCATGAGCGTTTTGGGGACATTTTAGAATGTCAGTCATTATTTTTTTGCGGCAGTGGAGACGCTACTTGGCGTTTATCTTCTTCGCTGGTATGTGTGCTCAGCAAGACAGTTTTGTGTTTGAGCGCCCCCAAGTTGTGTTTTACTGTAACTGCAGAAGCTCCAGACACGTGTGCAAAAGCGCCATTCTCATTGGTCGAATAGTTTTTGACGCGATGCGTCAAACCAAAAAAACAAACCCGAGGTGTTTTTTAAAAAATGACACTTTTACGCGTGGCCTTTTTCGCGTCGGTGTGCACACTCACATTGGTGCCCTTTGTTTAGTCACGAGGTGTTAAACGTCGGCGAATATCGCGGGCGAAATTCGTCCCGGTGTGAACAGGCCTTAAGTGAAAACGTATTTTTGCTGAATTTTTTATGATTGCTTTTCAAGATCCTCCTGTTAACCTATAAGGCCTTACATGGAATGGCCCCGTCCTATATTAAGGACCTCATAGTCCCTTACCATCCAATCAGAACACTTCACTCACTAAATGCAGGACTGCTTGTGGTTCCTAGAATTAGTCAAAGTACGGTTGGAGGTAGAGCGTTTAGCCACCAAGCCCCTGTCTTATGGAATAAACTCCCAGCTCATGGAAGAGAGGCCGACTCAGTTTCTACATTCAAAGTTAGACTGAAAACATTCCTCTGTGGACAGGATTATTGTCAGACTAGTTAGTATTCAGAGATTATTTAACTTAATGTTAAGTTGTTTAAATTAAACTTAATAACTATTTCTTTTAAAAGGCTGCTAGAAGTTGAAGCTGGGGTAACTATGGTGCTCTGGGGTTCTGTCTTCTTTTCTCTTCTATCCTTCCTCTCCTCTATTCTTGATCATCATTCATCATTTAGTTCTCCATGCCTCTGTTTGGTGCAGTGATTCATGTATTGTCCCTCTTTCCCCTCCTGGGGAGTGGGAGTGCTTCCAGATTCCAGTTGGTTCATCCGTGCTCCTGTTCCTGACCGATTACCTCGTCTCTGCTCCTGCTCCTGGCTGTGGATCCTGTCTCCGGGTCGACTCGCGCCCCTGACTGTCCCCCCAACCACAGCTGGATGAAGCTCGTCTGCTGGACTTTAAATATGTAGTTGTAGATTTAGATAATTTAATTCTTCTCTAAGAGTTCTGGTAAATCACCTGTCCGTCCTGGGGGAGGATCCCTCCTTCATGTGGACACCCCTGAGGTTTCTTCATTTTTTCCTGAATCTGTTTTTTTAGGAGTTTTTCCTCACAGAGAAGGGGGGTCTAAGGGCAGGGATGCCAGTATAGCTTAGTCAGTTTGTTAGTTCATTTTAGTATTTTCCTATTGAACTCTTTCTATTCATGATCCTTTTGAGTTCATGTTTTACTTCAAAGCCCATCGAGACGACTGTTGTTGTGATTTTGAGCTATACAAATAAAATTGAATTGAATTGACTCAAAATAGGTGAACTTTAAAATGACGGTATATTTTTTCTCGTGTTATGGTCTTCAAACACTGGTGTCCACATGCAGGTCTGTTATTAAATGGATAAAACTTTCACTCATGCTACTTTTGAATTGAGGGCTGATCAGTTTTGTTTTTCTGAGAATTACTACCGGTGAGGAAATTCAGCTCGATTTGATATTTTGAAATATCATATAAGAGAATACAAACACTGGTGACATGAAAATCTGTTTTTTGTTCTAATGAAGACGAGCCAAGCTGAAAGTAGGACAGGACTTCAGTTATTGTTTTCCGTGCAGATGCCACATCGGTTGCTATGGCCACATCTCCACATGGATCTCAGAGAAGTTAGTTGTCCATGCATGACATCCAAGTAAGCATGAACACAGTTAGAGACGGGAGGAAGCACAAGAGACCAAACATACTGCCCTTCATTTCCTTTGTCTGGGTGGAAAATGGGCGCTCACATCAGGGCTTTCATTGATTCTTTCCCAAAAAAGTGTCCTGGTTGGGGGAAAATCTGAGGCACAAAACTGGATAGAGAAACGTGAAGCTCTGTGAGCTGACATCCGTGCAGCTTTTTAGAGTTACTTTGAAATTGGCTGGTCTGACCACATCTAACATTTGAGTTTCCACTTAGATCACTGCATTCCTCATAATTTCTTGCATTTGTTATTAGCCATTGATTATTAAATGCCCTGTGTCTGCACAAGAGATTTTTGGATACATGCCCTTCAGATTGCTAAGCGGCCATTCATGCTTTATGCTTACAAGCGTTTTTACCCTGAAACTCTGAGCTCCCAGCAGGAAGCAGATCCATCCTGGGATTATAGTGATTACACTGAATACGTAAGAACCAGTTATCCCTTCCTGGAATTAAGACCCCTTTTCACAGTGTTTTCAGTCTTTCAGTCTTAGTGTTAGTTTAAGTGTACTGTGTGCAAATGCTAAGTTTTGAATCACATATTAGTTCACAATTTTTGGATCGGCTCCACAACACGGAAACCCTTGTCCTGCTGTCCAAGTGTGAACTGTTGAACTATACCGAAACAATGGAGGCTCTTCCACAATGTACTGATGAAACACACAGGACTGCTTCTTTGCATTTTGCAAGAAATACCTTTCTGTTAGTTGTTCAGCTTGTTAAGTTACTAAAGGACAAGATCATTTAAAACAACCAGGTTGCTTTTGTGTTTCTTGTTCAATTGCTGCAAATCCAATGCATGAATGTCCTCCTTGTATCAGTCCCCATGTGTGATGGGGAGATTTGGTCCAGTGAATGTAGCTTTGTCCTCCACCAGTGGGTAAAAAGCGCTTATACACCGTTCATTATCGCTCAAGCTGCAAAATTTAAACACTGGGAATTGCTTCCACAACAACAGGTATAGCATAACAATTGCTATTTCCCTTAGACTAACAAGGTCTTGAGCCACTCTGTTGTATAATTAAGATGCAGATAAATGGGGAGTCTTTCAGCTGCAGTCACAGCATTTCATTGGATGGCAGCACCCAGAAGGAGAGCGCTGACACATCAATCAATGTGAACAGTTTGCCGAGGGGGGGCAAAATGTCAACCCTTACACATTCATAAGTCTTCAGATGAGCACGCGCACAGCCTATCTGAATAACAACTCATCCTCTGCACAGGCTGCTGTCACTCCTGATT
Source organism: Oryzias sinensis (assembly GCA_037389245.1). Taxonomy (NCBI): domain Eukaryota; kingdom Metazoa; phylum Chordata; class Actinopteri; order Beloniformes; family Adrianichthyidae; genus Oryzias; species Oryzias sinensis. Next base: position 423,587 of record CM074500.1, read on the forward strand.
AATCATCATTAGCAGCATTTGGAACAAAAAGACCCCAATAAAACATGCACATGTTCAATACACGGCAGGTGAGAAAATAACAAGAACTTGGTCATTTGCAGCAGAAAACTTCCTCCAGCAGTTAAAACAGTCGTCCAGTCAGTTGTATCAGTCATTTGTGTTAATGAATGGATTAGGAGTCTCAGTGTTTACTCCTTACTGTCACCCTATAATTCAGTTTTCATCTCACACCTAGCTCTTTTGTCGGAGCTCAATTAATCTAACAAATCCCATCTCTACATCATGCTCTGTTGTTCTGCTGCAGGAGAAGAGCTTCATGAGCACTTCGCTGCAACAGCCGAGGATGGAAATACAAATGGATCGTGCGTGTGCATGAACAGTTAGATCCAAACTGTCACTGCAGCATGTTGGAGGTTGACATGCAAGCGTGTGAGAGCAACAGCCATTAGCACCTGTGGAGTTCAGCTCTGTAACACTGATAATGGACATGGAAAAAAAGGACACATCCTGATCACGGCTGGCCTTAGATTTCAAACTCCCTACAGTATAGGGTAATGGACAGAGAAAATAGCAAAAATTGCTCATCCTAATGCACTTATGCCGTACTTTGCATTATAAATGCTGAATGAAAATGACAGAGCTGTCTAAGGACAGGAAATAGGGAAGCTTAGCCAGATTTAACAACAAAATTAATAATTTCTCTCAGGGATGCTCAGTGAGATGGGTCCTGACTTCTAAATATGAGCCGTCACCAATGCTGCACATGGAAGTCTCACAGAATCTTTGTTTGTGCAGGTTATTAGCTACTGTGCTACAAGCTGAACTCCACACAGAAGAGTCGTCATGATCAACGTCCTTCACAGGGACAGAGCCACAAACCTTAGTCATCCATCACAGCTCAGGTCACACACAGCACTGAAAGACCTTCCTTTCCTCACTTCTCTAAACTAGAGATCCAGAGCTCAGACAGAAAACCCGTTGGTTGCTGGGAGAAGGAAAAGATGTTTAAAGTCATATTAAAGCCGAACATTATGCTGAGCAAATTGAGAAAATGACTTCTAACAAGCAGACTAAAGGCTGAAAACAGCTCTGCAGCAACATAATGGTTAAGACATAATGTGAATATTATTATCATGATTACAACCTCTCTTTTTGTAATCAAAACTCTGATACAGAGTTACAGAAAATATCCTTTAGATCAAACACTTCGGGACTACAAAAAATATATTAATGTCTTTATTAGCAGCAGACCTTATTTTAACAGACAAAATAATGCTTATATATTAAGAGAGTAAAACTGGATGTCAAATCCGCCTTAAAGGGTGACTTGTTCTGTGTTCATAAATCATCTGACAAAAATTTAAATTAGAATCTGGAATCTTTTGCTGCAGAAATATTTTTATTCTACCTCAAAAAGTTTGAATGAGTCACATCTGCATCAGGTAAAAAGTCATGTCGAGAAGTCATCCATTGAGGGCAATTTTATGTACATTAATCCTTTTTTAGAGCCAGGGATGCAGCATCCTTGATGTCAAGACAAAAACTCACATCTAATTTTATCAAAGATAAAATTGGTGTGGGGACCTGGACTTGCTCCGGGGGGTGGGGGTGGGGGGTGCTTTCTGGCTCCTCTCTCTCTGTGTGGGGTGGGTGGTGCTGGGCCTGGGGTGTCGGCACCTCCAGGGGTGGGGCCCCTGGGCTGGGTGGACTTGGCCCCTATGCTGGGGTGGGTGGGAGACAGCTGTTTGACCACCGGGGGACAGTCTCAGACACGCACACACATTTTGCAAGGAAGGTGGGACCTAGGACCATCTGTCCCCTACCCCTTCCCTGGTGGGGGGTACGGGCCCCTTGGCAATGGCGGCCGTGTCCCCTGGGTGCCGGTTTCCTGGTCCCGGCGGTGCTCTCTCCGCGCGGGGAGCGGGTTCACATTACACCTGAGCCGGGGGATTTCATGTCCCTGGGGGATGGGTTCTGGTCCCTGCCCCTGAGCCCCGCCAAATTTCCAACTGTGGCCGAGCCTGGTCGGGCCATGTTTACAACACCCCTTGTGGGCCCCCTTTTTCCCAGGGGTGCCCCCTCCTGGGCGGGGGCGGCGGGCCCCTGCCTTGCTCCTCCCTGGACCAACCGTGGGCCAGGTGGGTGGCTGCTTGGAGTGCGGGGCGGGTCTCCCTTGGGGGTCCTGGCTCGTACCTGGGGTTGGGGCGGGGGGATGCCCGGAACTCCTGGGTGGTGGTGGGGTGCTCGTCTGGGGCTGTGGGTGTCTTTCTTGGGTGGGGCCCTGCGTTGGGCTCTCCCGGCGCTGCGGGGGGGCTGCTCTCCTGGTTGGGCTGGGGCTGCGCTCTCTTTCCCTCCGTGCCTCCCTGCTCTCTGGCTCTGGTGGCCTTGCGGCGGTCCTGCTGACCCTGGCCTGGGTGGCGGATTTGGTCGCCCGGGGGGCGGTTGTTCCCTGCCTGCTGCCGTGTGGCGTTGGGGGGGTTCTGGCTGCTGTTGCTGCTGAGGCGGGGGTCTTGGGGTGGGGATGGCTGGGCACTCTCCCTCCTTCTTTCCACGTTCCACCATCCATTTTAGAAGAACATAAACACTCACCTGAGCACAGGTGTTGGCTCACCTTTGCACTAACAGTTTGCATGACTGAATGAATGAAATATTTCACACTAGTTGGTTTTAAGGCATAAGTATGCGTGTGAACACTATCTGTTTTGTGTACATGTTGACATGTGGACATTTTTGCAGCTAGCAGGTGTGTTGAGAACATTTCAGTGTTTGTGTGGACAGGCCCCACCCTTTTTGTACTACATTTGAACCTTACCGTAATGATTGACAACCAGTAAACCTGTCTGCTCTATGCTGCTTCATGGTCTTACCCCCCCTCCCCTCCTATTATCACCCTCCTGCCCCCCCTCTCTAACATCCCTCTCTTCTTCCCTTCTTTCCTTTTCCGTCCGGTCCAACACCAAAGATTTTCAAACATGATTGAAATTAATAAAGTTTGGCCTCAACTACAAAAGGGGTTTATTCAGACATACCTCTGGTTTGTCTGAAGATTCATAACCCCTCTTGTTAAAGTAAAATCTGTCCAACACAAGAGGCCCTCAGCTCTCATCTGACTGCCCAGCTGTTGGACAGGACAAGTTAAAAAAATAAATAAATAAAATTTATCAAAGAACATTCATGTTTTTTAGTTTGTTGTTTGTCATAACATACAAAAGGTGAATATTATCAAATGGATATATTTGCGGCATTAATGCAGCGTTTCGTCATCTTTAGGGTTTAAGACTAACTTGAATTTCTAGTGATACTAAAATAAAAGTTTCTGTGTATAAACAAGCAGATGTGAAAGTCTTGTGTTTGTGCAGCCATTCCATTCTGTGCATTCTGTGTGCTATTATATCATCATGGTGCACATAATGCCAGTATTTTTGGAGCGAGGAAGTCGACTCTGCTTGCAGGAAGCAACCTCCCAGCTGCGTACACACATGCACATTCAGACAGACCCAGCATGTGGGAAAGGCAGTGATACAGAGAGGCTCCATTCTCTTTAGTGATGAGCGCTATATCAAAGTTGAACCAAATAGTCATGACTTTTCAAACTGTGAATCAGCACTTGACAATCAAAAGTCTTAAGAGCCAGTCTTCAAGTACAGGAGCATCCTTCCTGACTGTTACGGCAGTTTTGTTCAGATTTCTCTGATTTCTTGCTGTTTTAGAATCTGATTGATAATATTGTTTTATAGTTTGATGAAATTTCAATTAAGAAAACACTTGGCCCGATGCTAAGTCAATTGAACTACTAATTTAGCATGATCATTGCCAATGATAGGAAGGGTTAGAAATAAAGTTTTATTGATGCACATATTGACTGATACGACCCAGAAGTCCCCATCTGAGCTGATAAAATGTAGCCAAATATCTCTTAATGTGGGAAACAAGCTTAATGTTGGTCCATCAAACCAATTTCTCTTCAGTTCAGGTGTTCTAATATATTCCTTTAAAAATAAAACCTGCCACTTCTTGAAAGGCCTCCATGAATCATGCCTCCCGTGATTTAAATGAGCTTCTAATGCTCTTGGCAACCAGGGTATCATGTATCCTGCAGCTCTATTTGAAGTGATTCTGGCTCCGGTTCAGACTATTTATCACCCCCCCTCTCCCAGATTAGTGTTGACCCTAATGTCTGAGTCTTGAAGAGCACCATTTGTTTCCTCATGCGTTGCCAAGGTGATACCCAGGCTAGAGAGTATAGGAGGAGCTGAGCTGAGCTGCAGCAGAGCTGCCAAAGGGACCAACTAGTGTAGCATCAACTTCACAAAAGGCAGACAGTACGGAAAAGAACCCGCAACCTTCCACACTCATGAGCATTGCTTGTAAAGGTGGTGATGGTGAGGTGGTGCTGGGGGTGAGGGGTCAGACAACCCCTATATCAGTATATGTCAGGGCGGCTGTGATGCAACCCACCTCTGATCATATGACCACAGGTTTCCATTTTGCCCACCCATGTATCAACGTGTCCTTGGGCAAGGCACTGAAAATGGTATTTTCCAACATAATTATTTGATGGTATAAGTTGATTTGATTTGATTAGATTAACAACTGGGTGCAGACAGATGGATCTGGTTGGATCGTAGGAATAGAAATCAATTCATCGACTACCTTGACACCCCCAATAAATAGACACCATTTCCACCTTTACACAATAGTTTAGGATTAAACCGAGAGCAAATTACATGTTAAGTTTTTAACTTCACTAAAAATGTACAGTTGATCCAAACACACCCAAAGAAGCCTTGCTTATTAGCTTACTGAGCTTGCAATAAAGGGGCGCCATCTATGGGATCAGACCTGCTACACTGCTAACCAACTGCCAAGGTGGTTGTAAAGCAACAGCAACTGGAGCCAAGTGTGGTTCATCAGGTAACCATTTAGGGTTTGTTACAAAAGTGGAGCCAATCTGTGAGTGTGCAACATGTCTTCCCAATATTTGACCCCTCGTCTGGGGGAGTTGTGACCTGCTATCACAGTTGCCCTACGGAACCCCCACAAAGCTGAGTGCTGAACAGGGAGGGACCATTTTTGAGTTTTTGATATGTGGATTTGAACCTATGACCTATGAGTCTAAGGGCAGACAATACTGCTAGGCCAGTGTTTTTCAGCCAGTGTGCTGCGGTACGCTGGTGTGTGGGGAGAGATGATCAGGTGTGCATTGGGGAATTGTTTCTTTCATTGCCAGAATCATCCAAACAGGACCAGGTTTCCCTTTGTGTGTTAGATTCTTTTCAAGAACACTTTAATATTATTGACTGTATTTTAGTATTTACACACCACAGAATTAATTTTTTCTTAACATCCTTTGTTGGTGTTGTGCCTTGTAAAAAAAAGGCAATGTTTTCCTTGTATTTGTTGCTCGGTTATGGTATATGAAAAAAAACTGTACTGGGTAGCATTGTTTTATGATTATAGTTGATGATTATAGTTGTGCACATAAAGAGACGGGATCTTTCAATGACAGCCTTCAAATCCTGCCAGTTTGTCCTTTTTCTTTTTTGGGAACCAGTGGGTTTTGTGACTCTGATGTCACCAAGGTAAGATTAGGATCAGGGACCAAAAATTGTTTTAAAATTGGCACAACAGAAACCAATGAGGTACGTGACCACATACTTTCATTATCCACTGTAGCTGTAATTGAACCCTTCTTATTTGAAATTTTATACGCCTTTTATGCAATTAAGGCACATTCAAAGCCTGGTGAGGTCACAAACAGCGTGTCATCTTACAGCTGCAACAAGTGTCCTTCCTTACAAACGATACCGGTCTACGTTCTCATTCTGATGATGGGCGGGGGGGGGGGGGGGTGTCACAGAGACAGCACAAAATACTACAGGTCAGTGGGGCTGTAGTGTCACAGGAAGAAGAGTGATTCAAAGTTAGTCATCCTTGGAGCCTCAAGCTTTTATCTGGCTAGTCTCTTAACCCTTGTGCTCTCCTATGCACTTTAACGTTGGGAGTTGGGTCATCTAGACCCACTAGACAGTGGGGTCATCTAGACCCACTAGTCAGAGCTCTGAACCTTTTTTCTTCAATGATTTGTGATCTTCACTGGTGTCCATGGATTACATAGAATCTTTCCACCTTTATCCACCTTTGTCATGGTAGGGAGAATATGTAAATGATGGGGGGGTCTTAGGATAGCACAAGGGTTAACACCTTCGTCTGGTTCTGTCTTAAGATGATTTTCTTTCTTCTTCGCTTATGCAGATTCAATGTTTTTGGGGGAAAAACGAAGCTTTTGTGTGAATGACATCGAGGTTAAGGAACAATGTTTTTTCTATTAAACATACTTCCTCTAGCACAGCCATCTCCTGTCCACAAACATCTCACATCACCTCTATACTGACAGCATCCAGATGTTCTGTTCGTGTAATTATTCTGAGTTAAACTGTCTTGTTAATCAACGGTTTTGACCTGCATCAGTCAGTGGTTAAAGGCTAATTCCCTTCAGATGAAATACTATGACAATAATCATGAGAAGACCTGTCTGGTCAGGCACCACATCCCTTGGCCCTTCTGTGCAGTCAGGCCTTTGAATATATTGGGTTTCTCATGTTTGACTAAACAAAGTAACTCAGTCACCAGCTTAACATACAAACCAGCTGAGGAACATCTCCAAGTTGAAGTCTCTGATATCAAACGCAGAGCTTGGAGTGATTATTTATGCATTCGTTTTAACACGCCTGGATTCTTGTAACGGTCTGTTTACTTGCTTATGCCAAAAGGAGCTTTACCGTCTCCAGGCTGTTCAGAACTCTGCTGCATCTCTGTGAACCCACACCAGAAAAAGGGCACACATCACTGCAGTTTTAGCTCCTAGTTTGTTTCAGTATTCATTTTAAAATGTTGTTCTTCTTTTCAGTCAGGCTCCTCATTATATCTCTGAGCTTCTTAGATGATCAGGTCAGGTTTTATTGGTTGTCCTTCATCAACATTTTTACCCCGAGGGAATCAAGCACTCAAGTGACAGCTCCCAAACTCTGGAACTGCGCTCCACATCTGAAGACCTTTTTATTTCAGCAGAATTGCAGCTAAATGTGAATTTTCAAGTTGGTGTGATTTTGTAATGAATTCTTTTTTATCTTGTTTTTGACATGGTTTGATTGTCATTGAGTTATATACTTTGTCTTTCTTTTCTGGGAAAATGCTATATAAATTAACTTTACTAACTTAAAACAACTCTTTACCTTTTTTCCAGCAGGCAGAAAGTAAAAGCCCTAAAAATCAACTTCTCTTCTCGAATCATGATTGGTAAATTAAATGCCATGGCTGGTTGTGCAAGATGGTGGAAAACTTTAGAGGGCAGGAAACTGTTTCATTGCAATGTGTTCCAGTGCTTGAGGATAATGGATGAAAGAAAAAAACGAGACCTTGCTGCCATTCACAGCTGGTCTTTGATATTCATGAACAACTGTCTGGGATGGATGTCAGCAACGCCTCTTACTTTCATCTTCCTCCCCAGACTCTTCCCCAGGTGTCGCCCTTCGTCGAGGCAACACATCTCAAGCCGTGCGCAGACACAAGCATTGATTTTGCTTTTTGGAAAAGGCCAAGATAATGCCCATGTGTAATTGATGAATTCATCAAACACAAAAATATTTGACAGCGATTTTATCAGAAGGCAGGAATGTGTGAACTCAACACCGAACCTTTGCTTAACACATTTAGCCCGATCTCTGTGAATCTTGTGTACGCTTAATGATTTCATTTTCCTTACTTTTGGTGTCTAACACATGCAGATTAGATCAAACTTCTTATTAAAGGGCTGAGCTTTGATGTAATACTTTGAAGGCAAGTAAGTTCCTTGGAGGTCCAAACATCTGCCAATACCAAACAACATCTGTAAATCAGAAAGCAACAGAACCTGAGGAGGAACTTTCGGGTTACTTCTTCAAAGGTTTTTCCTCACTACAGCCTCATTGTCTGAGCCCCGCCAGTAAGGTCACAGAATCTTCAATATGTGGCAAAAAATAATCTTTGTCTTGAAAGAAGATCATTAAAAAACTTGTTCACTTGATTTAGTTTTGAGCTCAAATTTTGTATCTTTGAGTGTGTACAGTGGTGGACAAAATGGTTGGTATCCCTCAGTTAAGGAAATAAAGTCTACAATGTTCACTGAAATGACTTGAAATGTTCAAAAGTAACAATAAATTAAAATTTAATGAAAATTAAATAATCACAATCAGCCATTACTTTTGAGTTGTTGATTAACAGAATTAATTAAAAAAACAAACTAATAAAATAGGGCTGGACTAAAATGATGGGACCTCCATAAAAGACTGAGACCTAATTGTCCAGGGGGTCATGATGAACTCAGGTATGTCCTTTGATTGACATCACAGCTGTTTTCAAACCCAGAATCAGTCAGTCTGACTATTTAAAGGGAGACAAATAGTCATGTTCCTGTTTGGTATAAAGGTGTGAACCACACTGAACATGGACAACAGAAAGCCAAGGAGAGAATTGTCCCAGGACATTAGAAACACAATTATAGACAAACATGGTAAAGGTAAAGGCTATAAAACATCTCTAAGCAGCTTGAAGTTCCTGTGATCTGTGGTAATCACAGCACAAAACACAAAAGATATATCCTGCAATAAAAAAGTAAATCCTCTTCAGATTTAGTGGGACTCTGAAATTATTTTATTGTGAAATTTTGTGAAATATTGTGAAATTATTTTATTTTATTATATATTATTGTGCGAGTTTACTTCTCTCTTGCATGTTTGCACTGAATAGTGAGCGGCTTTAATTTCACTGCATGTGTGTGTGATGCGAATTGTACATGTGTACAGTGACAATAAAGGCATTCTATTCTAAAAACAGAGGCAGGCAGCCTGTTGTATGAGGGTACTGAACAGTATGGCGGGTTGACCTGTACAGGAGATTGACCTGTGCTGGCGTTTTGGGATTTTCCGGGTTCGTGGAGGGTCATAGAGGAGTGGCTGCATCAAAACGGTAGCACAGGTCTGTCTTTCAGTTTCCTGTACAACCACCTCATGAAAAAGGAATGTACCATTGTTGAGCGTGTGGTAAGTGTGGAAGAAACACGCACTTTTGACGTACAGGTGATGCTGTCACACGGCGTCCTTACACCAAAGTCTAGTCATTAGTAAGGTGTGAGTACTGTACACGGGGGTGTGCACATGACCCGTAAGTGCCCGTAGGACATCCACACAAACTACATTCTGATTGGCTAATTTCCTAATTTCTAACAGTCAAACTGTAGAAAAGAGCGTGCACGTATCACATGAACAGCACTAATGGGATTGTTGTGCAGTCTGCAGAATTTGGAGGGTTGAAAAAAATGAAACATCTGTACGACAGACCTACTTCCCCTTTATGTGTTGTATAAGGGTTCACTGCGACCTGTTGCATGCAGCATGACCGTAAAAGAACATTTCTCTCTGCAGGTTTACTGAGCGGTCTAGGACCTTGGTATTTCATGAGGGTAACCCATGTGCCCCGTACAGGCTCGACACTTTTCCCCCATTCTAGCCGTAAAGGCAGTTGGGACTGAAACTAGACTGTAAGTAAAAGGTAGAGGAAGAAAAAGAAAAAGCAAGACCATCCTGTTTTCCTAAAGATTACAGCGAGCAGCTACTGTATCATTAAATAAAAGACATTTCTTTACCTTTTAATTACAAGAACCAGACTTATAATTTGAAGTTGGATAGGCTTTGATGAATAGCTAGTCATGACCATTTATTACAAGCAAATGCTAAATTTGTCATATTTGGAGGGTAATTAAAATCCAATAAACAGATGGTAATAAAATGCTGAATGGGGCAATTAAAAGATATTTTCATGATTTAATCCATTTATTTATGTTGATATAATATCTAGTTAGAATAAAGATCTGAAAGTTAGTGTAGGCAAAACACAAACTTTCAACATTCTTATTGCAGTTTAAAGTAACATGAATAGCATATAATATATATATGCTATATATATAATATGCTCCTCCTTCATAAAACAGAATTAATGGTTCCTTAATCTCTGTTTAAAAAAGACATGAATGTGGGGCTGGAATTTTCTATTTTCATGCAAATTGTTTGCTCCTGTTCATCTCAGACAGCTGCTTTAAGATTCCAAGTCACAGATACATATCGCAAGTCATCATTCTTTTTGCTGAAGGAGGCAGTGCTGCTGACATTGCCATGTTGCGTTACACTCACACAAAGAAAACAAGGGGACATAATCTAGGACACGCTGTCGGGAACCATCGCAAACAACTTCACTTAATCGACTGTGAGATGCAGACTGCCTCCTGCACGGACAGGCCAAAGCTGTCCAGCCAACAGGAAACATGAAAGATCCAGAGGAGACTGCAGAGCCTGTGAGACTGAAGATGACACCTGAGCCTATTCTTTACAACTAAGCAGCTCAAAGCTTGTTAACCCTATTTTCTAGCAGAATTCATTTAAATAAATCCAAGCTGATGTGGTAAGATACTGCAAACACTGCAGGCCAGCATCCCGCGTGCTTTGCATCAGCAGAATCAGTGCTGCGCTACTTCATTTCCTCAGCTAAAGCGCTCTGTAGCAGAAAGATCTCAAACCCACAACCTCCATTAGGAGGCTTGTGTTAGAGGCAAGTTTTTAACACATCTGACCGTTTTTGCAGATGGGACAGCACTGATTGGGTTCATACTGGGGGTCCACACACTCAGTCTGAGGACAAGCTGACACTGAGCACAGCACCTCCCCACTGGGCTCGCACCGGCACTTCTCACACGGAGACACCTGGAAGAGAACAAGCAGTGTTGATTAACACCTACAGACAGCTGATACACAGAAACACCAGCAAATAACCAGCAGACTCTCCTCACTGTCATTGTGTCATTGAAACACAAACGTCACAGCCTGACCAAAGCAGAAGAATACAATGCAAAAGTCAGGATGCTCTGCTGAGGGGCTGATTCTGTGTCACAAAGACACATCTATGGGGAACTTTCAGCTCTCTCAATTTCACTGCCGATAAAAGCCTCATTTTCAAAAGGGCTTCCTCGAGGGACAGAGGAAGAAATCAATGAAAATGAGAATCTAAAGAAAGATGCTTTCAATTTCCTTGGTGCACAAACATAGTTTGAAGGCACTTGACCATCCAAGCATTCTTGTAAGTCCAAGAAAGGAGGAAGACAAAGGCTAGCACTGACAGGCCCCCCTTTGATTCACATTCAGCCACGACAATACTGGGTTCATTTTTCTGCTGCTTTTACAGTCTCGTCATACTAAGAACACAAAGGTTGATCCTGCAAGCATTGCAGAGGCTTGTGCATGCACATGGTGCTTTTCTGTGAAAAATGGAGAGACGTGCCACTTCATTCACTATCCCAAAATGTAGCAATCAAGCACAAAAACCAGCCTGTCGTGTACTTTCAAAGCCCTCTACCAAACTCAAAAGCTGAAAATGTATTAAGTCATAAGGAATGGAATACTAAGACAGCAGTGCAATCCCATGTCCAACCTTTCACAGTAGAAGCAGGGGATAAAAGCGTTCAAGGCTCTGTGTCTTTAGCATGTCTGTATGTGCATCAACAAAGCCAGAATGGAAAGGTTGCTGAAGCTGCATTCAACCTCTGGTAATATTCTGTGTGAGAGGAAAGACAAGTGCTGACCTTTGCCATTATAAATCTGCCTGGATGCACACTTGCATGCAGCAAGACTGGCTCTCTTGCTTATAATATCCTCCACAGGCGGAAAGGACTGTTCTGTCAGCACTTCTATCAAGTTCAAGCATGTCAAAAATGAGAGAATAGAGTTAAGTAGCTCACCTTAAATTCTTCCAGAGAGGCGTAGACTTTGCCCCGAAACTCACAGTAGTTCTTCTTCTCCCTGCACAGCGGGCAGCATTGGCTGGTGTCCACTTTAATGCAGCGAGGGTGAACCTTGGGGCATTCTGGCTTAGTGCACAGAGGTCCCTCATCTGTGCAGAGGCAAGGGCACGTTGAAGGGCCCGGTGTGAACTGCTCGCCGATGGCAAACACATAACCGCTCTCATCCATGCAGCCTTTCCCCCTGTAGTCTGGGTAGGCATACTCATCAATGGCATCCAATGAAAGGGTAACATCACTGGTGGGGCCCTCGTCTATTTGGTTCAGGCTGTCCTGTTCGCTCCAGAGCTCTGGGGTTTTCCCCCCTTTAGATCCTCCCCTTGTTAGAGGGCTAAAGTTTGGCTTGGCATTGTTTAAAGCTGTCCTGTTTAGGCCCAGAACATTGATCTCCTCTAACTGCTGCAGTGCAGTGTTTTCTGGTGGCTCCTTGGGCGCCTGTTGCTCCTCATCTTTGTCTTCCCTGGCTTGTGTCAGAACCCTTTCAAGATGACCTCGACTCGCAGGTAAGGTGGCTATAGGGTTACAAAGACTGGAGCTCATCAGGAACCCAAGAACAAAAAGAACTTCTGCTGTCATGGCAACGGAGTGCAGCATCTCTCCCCACCACCAGTGAGGTGGGAAAAACACCTTGGCTCACATAACACACTTCACATCTCAGGTGTACTCCAGTCCATCTGGAAAGAGAAAATGAAACAGCGGTTATCTTGGTTTCTGCCAGATGTGGGCTTTGTTTCAATTAGCCTCTGGAATGAGTCAACTCAGAAACTGCGCTTCATGGTGTCAAGCAAAGCTCAACAGAAGGTGAGGCTTGAACTGGATCATCAGGAAAGGAACGGTCAGAAGGCTGTTAGGAAAATCAATGAGGCTACGTACTGTAACACCTCCCTGCATCAATCAGTCACTGCAGTGATTGAAGGAAAGCGGCCTTGGAGGGGAGTCAAACGACACTAAACGCCTGTGCCCCCCTATGAAGCAGGGATCAATGTGGGTTTTTCAATGCCTCACAGTTCACCGCACAAAGAGACATTGATCTGAAAACAAACTATGAAGCCATTCTGGAGATCTGTCACAAGAAGACTGCAGTGTCAATTTCCAATTCAAGTAATCGGCTTTAGCTTTGGGAATCGCACCAAAGCTCAAAGTCTGCATCTTTTCTGTGCACAAAAGCCAAAGTGGATCTAATTCTTCAAATTAACAGACGGCCTTTCTAACTCATCAAAACTGTTTTGCGTTTTTCTCCTGCCTAACTTTATTCTCATGCATGTAAATTGTTTGCCATGAAGTTATTCTTTGCTTGTGGTCTGTTTTAAAACTCCCACTAAAGGTCCTGCAGTGGCTTGCAGTCGTTTTAAAAGGCGCTATATGCTGTGGAAACGCTTAGATTACTCCTTACTGAGTCACCTAACAATTAACTGTTTGGGAATCCTTCCCCTTATTGATTCATCTGTCAGTGAACCTTATTTCCAGGACAAGGATTGAAAACACTGAAAGATCATCAGAGTGGAAGCACCAGGAAGAGTGTAATTGTGGAAAGAGAAGAAGAACAAGCATTTCTTGTGCTTCAGTCAAAGGAAATCAAAGTCTCTCTGTGTGCTTAAGTCACATTCTGATATTTATGAAGTCAGGATTCAGAGGGAAAGAAGATGACGCTCGTGGCACATCTGCGATATTGGAATGTTTTTCTGTTTCAGGGACAACCTTTGCTGCAGCTGTGGAAGATGGAGGAAGCAGGACATGGAGCGGCACAGCAGAGCCATTCCCACCCACATCCCATCTGACTTATTATCTGAATGAAACATCATTTCCTTTATCACATAATGCAACTTTTACCAATAATCTCTATACATCAGTTTACCAGATCTATACCTTAGATTGTGTAAGAAAGGAAATAAGCAGAGATGTTGTTTTCGTTATGGATAATAACAGCAGAAGCTTGGAACGTCATTGGCAGATGACCTTTGAAGGATAGAATAGAGTTAGAAACTGCTAGAAACCGAAAAGCTAGAAACTGAAAGAAATCAGACATACTTTGAGAACTGTACTCTGTCGAATCTGATTTTGGCAGCTCCATGACTGCACCTGGTCATTAGATTTTAGTTTAGACAGACTCATTTAGGGTTTTTGGTCAGTTTGACCTCTGCACGTTAACAGCTGTTATTAGCTGTTACTCTAATGTTGCTGCTTTCTCGCTGTGCTCTGTGTAGTCGTCCATCTGGATGTTAACCGACAGCAAAGTTGTGTTCAATGACAGGACAGATGACAGCTTTCTCATTGCAAACAAATTCTTTCAAAAATCAACAACATATTTGAGGGTCTAATCTGACTTGACTTGAAGAACTTTGTAATTCAGTCTCTGAAATTGGCTGCATGGCAGTTCACTGAGTGAAAGCTGCTGGTATATTTATCCTTAATGCCAAACGTTTTCTTGTCTTTTCTTCGTATCACGATTTGAAAAGCATTTGGGTCAGGGCACCTATCTTACTGACACAAAGGCCGATTAGTAATTGTGCAACAACTTTCAGTGTGATAGTGTGATTCTTCTGAGTTGTGCGGATGCTGACGACAAAAGTTCATGAAATGGGACCATGGGAAGAGTCCGCCAACCGGATAAAAAAAAAACTCCTTTAGTACCAGCTACAAATTGAAGAAAATGTTTAAATTAAGAGCAATTTAAACCCAGCTTCAGGCTTCTGCATCTCCTTCACAGACAGATCTGGTTCCTTACCGTCTTTTTTTTATCATGTGTGAAGATTTATAAAGCTTTGTTTGTGGTGAGGGCAGAATGCCTTCACCACATAAACCTACTGATTGTACAGTGGCAGGCAAGCTAAACTAATTATAAATAAAGGTCAAGTCGGTTTCAGAGAAAACAGATCAAATTCAATGTCTCTTATTGATGCAGTGGAAGAAATCACAAACACTCTGCACACAAAAATGCAGCTGGAATTGCATTGAGTTAAAAAAACCATTTGATTCTCAGTCATGACAAACAGGAAGTATATGGGATAAGAGGAGTGGCGTTAAGTTGGGTCAAGAATTATTTAACAAGAAGAAAACTACTAAGATTGATGAATAGACATCAGAGGCCAAGGAGATACGTTGTGGTGTCCCACAAGGATCAATTCTGGGCCCGCTGCTATTCAATCTTGACATCAATAATATATTTGATGTTTGAAAACTTTTAAAACTCATTATTTGCTGCTGACACAAATATATTCTATTCTACAGACAATCAGAAACTTCACAATGTTGTGAATACACAATTAAATAAAATAACATGGATAGGTTAAAATAAACTATCTTTGAACTTGAACAAAACAGAAGTCATGTTTTTTGATAATTATGTATGAGTCTGTGTCCTCACTGTGCAGCTCCTTCAGCGTCAGACTGAGACATCCTGAGTGTCTGAAGGAGCCACACAGCAGGTCGTTTCTACCTGCTGCCATCAGACTTTACAACCTTAGCTGCTCCCAGTGAACCATGTCAAACAACATCATCGACTCTGTCTTAGCTTACCCTGTGCAATAACCGATCATATGATCATCCTGTGCAATATTTTGGAATGTATGTATGTATATTGTGTATATAGGTGTTTATACTTACTCCATAGTATTTTCTTTTATATACTGCTCTCTGTTCCTGTACTGCTGCCGCAATAAGGAAATTTCCCCATCGTGGGACTAATAAAGGAATATCTTATCTTATATTATATTGACAAAGCTGTCATGGTGCCTCTGGCAGTCTACTGTCCCCCTCTCCTCTCTGCTCTGCTCTGCTGATTGGAACCAGCTGTGGACACTCACCTCATCTACCTCCAGCCTTCATAAGGAGATCCTGCCCCAGCATTCATCGCCAGTTTGTTACTCCTGATGGTGCTTATGTCTGGTCGCCAAGTTAGGTCTAGTTATCTTGTTACCTTGGTACTTACCTCGCTTTGTCGCTTCAATCTCAGGTTTCATCACCATGAGTGTCCACCTGGAATCCACATCTCTACGGGCTGCCGTCCGCCTCGCTCCAGCGACTCCTGCCACACCTCGTTCCAGCCTTGCTGTCTCCTGCCACGCCACGACTCCGGCCAAGAATCATGCCAGTCCCCAAATCCGTCACCAAGTCTCGTGTCCAGTTCCGACGCCATTGAAGTATCGGCAAGACTGCTTACTTCAATAACCATCATTCTATCCACGAATTCTTACTCTTACTATTACCTATCCCACCTGGAAAAATAAATCTGTTAACTATCTACTTTATCTGAGTTTTCTTCCGGCTTCCAGCATCCGGGTCTGCCACGTCATACGTATCATGACAAAAGCAGAGCTGTCAGTTAAAATAAACGTCTCAATCAAAAGCATTACAGAAAATCACATTTTTAGGGGTTGTTACTGACAACAAACTAAGCAAACTAAAGTGTCAAATATTTCAAAAATAAATAAATCCAAGTATTTATTAGAATAAAACTGTAGATATTTTACTGCTCTTTAATATTTCCACATTACAGACTTATTATCAAAGTTCACCACATGCTCTGTTTTTACTTCCAAAACGAGCCGTCAGAATCGTACATAAAGCCGGTCCTCTTGTTTGTACAAACTTTAAGGATTCTGTGGTTTAGTTTGGTCATGTTCTTCTTTACCCTTTGTCAGTCACACTAGTTTTAGGATGCACAGCTGTCTTCATTTTAGTTAATTGCCCTCAGGCTATAAAAGTGTCATCTGTACTGTCCTGCTCTGACATCTTTTTGTTTATCCTTGTTTTTTTTGTGTGTCATGTTTCAGTTTCTTCATGAAATTGTTTGTTTCTGTGCCCAAATCTGGTCTCCTGGATTTAGGGGCCTTTACCTCCAGTTCCTGACACAAAAACTTTATTCTATCAATCCAGACTTTTAAAACTGTACAATTTCTATAAAGAGCCAGTGGGAAAAGATTACCATGCAACATCCAAAAGCAGTTCTAAGAAAATGAAAGAGGCTGGACTTCCGTTTCCTTGAAACGTTTGACCGCTCATCCACGTGGCTTCGTCAATTTTCTGTTAAATCTAGTTGTTGAAATCCAGTTGAGTGGCAATAAGATTTTATTTTGTTTAATATTCTCCCAGCCTTTATTAATGTTTATGTTTAATGTCATTTTTTTCTGATTAGAATTGGCTTTTTAAAATTCTGTATTGTTCTGTTTCACCATCTTTCGGATTAAAATCTGGCCAATCACAGCAAATCCAGTTTAGAGGATCAGATGGAAATAAGATTTTATAGTTATGCCTATAAGTTTCCAACCTGGGAGAAGGTTTCACCAACACAGGTCACATGGCTAAGAAGTTGTCCATTAACACTATATTTTAAAATCTTACTTCATACTGTATAAAGGACCAAAAAGTTGGTTTCTGCTGCTCCTCTATGATCGTGTGCAGGAGGATAAAGGTTTTTGCAATCACAGCTGGCTTTGGTGATGGATAAAAATGAATAAGTTTAGTTGGAATACAGACAAAAAAATGGACTGAAGCAGTATCTCATTGTTTCCAAGTTTACATTTAATTGTATGTGTTATTGATTAAAAGTCGGATAAAATGTTCTGACACACCAGAGTTGTAAATGTGTGGATGTTGTTATCAAAGGGCTGAGGTTTGTAAAAGTTTGCGTTTGAAAATTTTAAACATGTTTTCTGCTGTTTGACGCGTCATGTTTGAATTGAAGAGCAAAACTTTCACATCCTTAGACTGACAGCTGACAGGCTTGGTGATTGGACCACAAATACACTGTCCGTGTTATTGTTAAGTTATTGAAAACGTGTACAGTGTGTTGTTTTCTATCAACCAATATGATTCTTTTTCCTATTTTTCGGATTCCAAGATTCCTTCTACTATAAATGTTAAAACTAAGATTATTTTAAGCACAGCAATGTTTTGTCTTTATAGGAACAACTGCCATTTTAGAGCTGCAGGAATACAAACTCTCGCAATTTAGCAATAAAAAGATTAGTTCAAAATGGAGAAAAAACCGACTATTGCTTCAATTTTTTCTTTTTGTTGCTTTAACTGAACGGTTCTTGACAGATTTTTGGATTTCCCCCCAGACTTTTGCCGATTGATATTCATTTGGTGGCCGTCGTCAAACTGAAACTGAAGTGGGTGTTTAAGTGTGTCACAAACATAAATGAATAGTGACTCCTATTAACATGGGATGTTTCTGGTTGATGGTTGTAAACAGAAATATCTGAAAGTACGCAGGACTAATTGTGTGTGGGCACAGAGAATTACTAAAGTTCCAATTGGTGTTTATAAAGAAAGCTCAGAACCACGGCAGAAGTTTCTAACGCATTAGAAACTCATTACACACAATCTGAAGCATAACATTTGAATTTGTCATCGTCTAAACAACAAACCCTACGTTATTCAGCTGCTCTCAGACTCAAATCTGTCTTGAACTTTTTTAATTTCCTTTTTCCTTTATCTTTTTTGTTTTTCCAAATTCTAAACACCAAACTGGAAGAAAATGTTGAGGGACAAAGAAACCGGTGAGCTTTAGGCAGATTACTGGTGTGTTGATGTGGAGGTGCTGAACTGGGTCTGCAGAGCTCTAAGAAGCATTCTGGAAGGGAACTGAAAACAGTTTCCAGAGATCTAAAGTAGGAGGAAATCCTGGGCTTTCCTGGTCAAGGATGTGCGTGGGTTCGCTTGAGCCGACAAAAACTCTGCTGGGAGACTTAAACTCCGTCTTGAGCAGGTGAGTACAGAGAATGGCTCTCAACGGACTTACAATGTTTGCGGGCTGGAGCTGGGTGCCGAACAGCAGCTGGACGGGTCAATGCGATGAGCGCTGAGCACTTTCTAATTCTACTTCACACAAACTCTGTCTCAGAATCACATTAACCAATAAAACCAGGCCGGCAGGCATTGCCTTATGTCGCAGTGACTACTTACAATCCTTAATTCCTATCGGATTTATCAAGCTGCTCGTATTAACATCAACAACAAAGAGTTTTATAGTTTAAGCTTTGAATAAGAGATCGGTGCTGTCACCATGAAAGGAATGTTCTCTTAAATAGAACAAGAAAAACTCCAAATGTGGACTTAAGAGGTGTTTTCCTTCAGAAGGTTACTCACCTGAACTCCTCTCTGCTCTGCTGTCTGACCTTCCTTCAAGTTAGAAACGTTACTTTTGTTTTCAGCTTCTATGCAGAGATTTGTCTAAATATGTATTTATGGTTTTCAAGCTGCATTTAGTCAAACTGAACAGACAAGCTCATCCACTCCAAACTTTTACTATGTTACTGGCTCTGTTGCCATGACAACAATCCTTCTATTGCCCACCATCACCCAGATTCCCAAACCACAGAGATAAACCGGAGCCCCCTAGAGGAACCCACATAGTGCTCCCAGCAGACCTGCAGCCGCCCCCACAGGAAGTCTACCAGAGAGTCGAGACGGGGGCCGATCGCTCCACCCAGGAGGAGGGTGCCAGAAAAAGGTGGGGGTCCCCAAGAGTGATGAGCCAGAACAAAGCCCCAGGCTCAGGTCGCCCCCCTAGTCATGTGGAGAGGGGAGGGAGAAAACATTTGTAGTCCGTTTTATAATCCTTAGTAGGATAGTGCCGTCCTGAACCATAACATTTGTTTTCTTTCTTTTTTTTCCAACATTAAAGTAAACTTTTTTTTTAAGAGGTTATTATCTTAGACATGTCCTGACGGTAAAACACTATAGGGGAAGTGTCGCTGTATTCGGTTGGGTAGCATTGACTGTATTTGAGAACTGGACGACTTAGTGGCCCCTCCCCCCTGGCGTTCCAAACAGGAAATACCTGCTGGCTCCAAGAAGCCAAATCCCAATAGTTTGTAGAGAAATAAACAGCTGTTACTCGGTCATTCTACTGGTCAGAGGAAACATTCTTGCTCTGATCCCTTTTTCTTAACATTTCTTGCTAATCCTATTTTTTTCCATCATATTTTTTCTTTATCACGGGAGCCGGTTTAGCTCGTGCTGGTTTGCGGCGCCTTCCGTCCGTGACACCAGGGTTCGACTCCGGGCTGCTCCCTGTTCCCTTCTCTGCTTCTGTGCCGGTCCCAAGCCCGGTTAAATTGAGAGGGTCGCATCAGGAAGGGCATCCGGCGTAAAACATTGCCAAGTTAACCATGCGACTCGTCCTCGAAAGAGAGTTTGTTTCGCTGTGGCGACCCCTGATGGGAAAAGCCGAAAGAGAAAGAAGATATTTTAAGTTATTCAAGTTTTAAACTGACCAATCAGATGCCTCAGTAAAAGCATGTTGTTCCTGCTGGCCCCCCAACGCCCCCCTTACCCAAAAGACTAACCATCTTTTAAACTAAACAAACTAATGACAAATATACTAATGAGCCTAATTTAATCTTTTTTTAAATATGTGTGCATCTGGAAAAAAAACAAGGCAGTTTCAGAGAAGATCAATATTTAAATGTGAGGTTCTTTGGCTCAACTTAAGGTCTTTGAAAAAATTTGGATGTGATTTCTGATCTAAACCCTTTTAAGAACTTCAAACTAAATACTCAAAATATCTGGTTTGGCTGTTTTGATTTTGAAGAGAGAACATAATGACTTTCCTTTACATACATGACATGGAAATGGGACATTTGTGCTGCTGCCACACACCTGAAACCTCCAGAAGAAAAAGGTTGAAAATAGAGAACTGAAATCTAATATTTTAGACACAACAAAGATTTTCAGCTTTAAAAGACGGCAGGACATCAGAAAAGGTTATGTGAAGACATGTCCAACTGTCTATGGAGAATGTTTGTCGTCTTCCTAATGACAGCAGGTGGCTTTGCTGTTGAACATGGATGGATGTTCTGTGTTACTGTGGCAACCGCTGCTTTAGTTTCAGCAGGTCTCTCGTCTGCCCCCCCTCTTCTCCTGCTGTGCCCCTTCTCTCCCTCCTTCCCGGCTCCATCATTGTCCTCACCTTTTTTCCTAAAGGTACTTCAGTGAGATCTGGCCTTCATAAATGTTCCCATCCTGGTGGTCAAGGAGAACGGCTGTGGATTTTTCTGCACTGGAGTTGGGAGAAGCAGAGCCAAACCCCATCTAGTTTGTCTTGTTCTATGTTTCCGTACTTTCATGATGTTTCTACGTCTGATCCTCTCACACTCGCTGTAGACTGTTGGTCATACAGCAAATATAAATGACAAATCCCCCTTCAGTCTAACAGAAGTCTGAATTAATAAACTTTTCCTTTGGAAATGAGGTGGCGACCAGAAATGTACTTCCTTCATTTTATTGTGTCATCTGAATGCACCAGAAGGGACAACGTTTGAAATGAAGGTTGGCTTTCATCTCCAAGCCTCAGCTGAGGTTCTTCACTTGCTCTTCATCGTTCCATGATCATTCTGCTGTCAAAGACACCTTAAAGATCCTCTGTCATGACAAAGATGGAAAGAGTTTCTTTCTCAAACCCTGGTTTCCTATCAAGGTGGGACTCTCAAAACCTCAGCGGGCTTTTTGTGTTTTTATAGAAATCTGCACATTTACATTTATTTTTATGTCCAATTGGGAACAAGAAGTCTGCCAAAAGGCCAACAGAAACCAAGATGCTATTGCTGTTATTTGGATGATGGTGGAGTATCTGGATGGGTTCTAAGAACCAGTTTGGGCATTTTGTGGAAGTTTTAAATTCACCTGAGTGATTTGTCGATAACTCTTCAAAGGGAAATTGACTCTTTGGACGCCAACATCTTCAAAGGACAAAATTCTTCATCAGCTATCACGGTGCAATTCCAAATGACTGAAACAAATGCATCGCTACGTCAGAAAGGTTTCCACCCAAGACACACCTGCAAACATCCAAAGAGATTTTGAAAATGAAGAGCCAGCCTCCCTGAAGAAGTCTGAAGATTCTGGAGTCTGGTGGGAATAACGGTGGGCGGCTGCCTCTTTTATTCCAGCCCTGAAAAGCAGTCACTGTGATTTGTTTTGTTGATCTTTTTCCATACCCTGTCTGCATTTCACTCTATTTACATTTACAGACCTGCATGCTGCAGTCAGAACAAAAAACACTATTTTTAATTGATTTACTGGAATATTTAACAATATAAAAGTGTCATTCTGCTTCCAAGTGAAACATTTCAGTGTGTAGAAGGACAAAGCCAGAGTAACGTCTCTCGGGTATTAAATGGAGCTCAAACATTAATTATGTCAGCATGGAGGGTAATGTTCTATATTACTTTGCCTGCAAATGGCTTTCTGCCACGTAAGTTCTACTGCATCTGTGTGGACAGAGCCTGCATCACACAGAGTTTGCATCTGCAGTTTCATTCTTCCTTATTGGAAAATAAGGAGATGTTTGGTTGTAATTGTGTGTTTTGTGTGCTTCATTAAAGTTACCTGGTTTCAACCACAACCTTCCCTCCAGACTGGTTCTTAATGATGCATCATTAGACGGCGACTGACCGCAGCTCAAATGGAACAGTGCCATGCAGAACGGCAGATGTTTCCAGCATTCATTCACATTTCTGAAGGAAAGCTGTTATGGCTACAAGTGACGCTTATCAGCTTCAAAGATTCCTGGCATCCAAACTGTCATAAGAGTTAGCGCTGGTCATGTCTCAGCCTGCAAAGCAATCCTCCTGCTTTGCTGTCCTCCATCAGCTCTCACATATTATGGAGAACATTTGAATCATCTGACAGTTGTGAAGTTGCATTTTATTGTTCTATTCCCCACCATTAATATTACATATTGACTTTGAGGACTGAGCGTGTTTCCTCTGACATTTAAATGTCTCTGCTTGCAGCATCAGACTGAATGAACTCAGCATCAGCAGCCGCTCCGTCATTAGAGTGGCTGCAGCTCTAAATCCATCTGTCAAAGGCCAAAGTTCTGGCTCCAACATGCAGCCAGAATGACCACTTGAGTGCAGCAACAATGTCTAATCAAGCAGGGCTTCAACCTGGTTGCAGAGTCCCCCTTCAGGGATGCTTAGCATCCCGTTGATGTCTGACTCATGAATGTTGTCATTTTTATTCCACAGCACAGTGAATCTGGACGATAAGTCCTGACACCAGAATCTAAGCTTTGAGTTTAGCTTCGCCTTGACAAACACGCTCCTATTATTCATCCAGATAGACCTGGCATGGCTTCAAATGCTGCTCCCTGCTTTCATCTTTGATATCACTCAGAAAGGTTTCTTCCAGGGAGGTTGATCGCTCTTACAATGACACAATAAATCTGCAAGCAGGGACTGATGCAGAGGAGCAGCACAAACGTCTGTTCATTTGAAAAATAAAGGTAAATAGAAAGCAGTGAGGGAAAATACTTCCTGTTTGGAGGCGATGGCACGCACAGAGAGAAGCTGAATCCATTTTTCAAACGGAAACTGAAGCGGATGTTTGTCTGACAGAATTGCTGTAGATGTCAGAGAGGAAAACTGTCTCCTCAGGGCTGGAATTAACTCACACAGACAAACATGCCCTCACCGGAGAGCACAGTTCATTTACCGCGCATTACAGATTCTCCAACTTCCACTGTTCCAACAAGCCAACATCTAAGACACACAGGGACTCCAAGCATTTCCTCAGAGCTCCACTTCCATTTCTGACAACGCATCACAATCCCATCTTAAATGTTGAGACAGTGGTGGCTAGTGGGGCTGGACCTGAAGAGGAAGGCTTTCAAGCAATCTCCTTTTTATTCTGACGGACAGAATGAAAGGATGAAGGCCAATGAGGGCATTAGGAGGCACCAATGCAAGGTCCACGAGCATTAAGCCATCTGCCATGGAGTAAAGACTGCTGCAGGGATGTCTAATTGAATTTCATCTTCACACTGGAAATCTGGCAAGTGACCCAAATCAGATGAAAGTTTACAGCAACATGTTAGGCATAGAAACACTAAGCGCTTCTGAAAAACTGTCCTAGAATCTTAGGCTTGTTTGCAGAAGAACAGGCGGCACATTTGTTCCTGCACAATGTTTGTGTGAAGGGCTGTTCCATGCTTTAAGGAACAGGATGGGATGGATCGGCATTCGCTTCAACTCTCAATCAACACACAGCAGAGAAAAGGAGAGACATCCACAAATCTCCCTTCAGTCACTTTCTAATGGAGCCATTCATAAAGATGTGGACCCAGAGCATCACCTGCCTGCTATGCTAAAGGCATAATGTGCTGGCGTTTCTCTGAAAGCTGCACTGACATCATTTAGGAAACATCTGGGATTCCACAGTTTGCTGCTTCTCTGCCGCCTCCACAGGTGCACCGTCCTCCTCAGCTTTTGAATGCTTTACTCAGTTTCTGCAGCTGAGACGTGACAAGAGGCTCTGAGGCTGCTAAGCTGGGTTTAAAGAGCAAAAGTTCATGAAAACGCAGAAAAATGACAGAATAAAGAAAAGCGTCATGCTTCCGACTCACCTGCGATCCGGATCCGCGTGCGCGTGAGGCAGCCTTCGGACCGAGCGGTGACAGCAACAACTGCTGTGCAGAGAAGGGATGGAAGCCTTCGCGTTCACAGCCGCTCACATGCACAGCGTCCCGGGGCACGCGCAGGTCAGCGCGCGCTGCGCGTAACTTCAGTCTGCACCGCGGCTGGAGGACAGCGCCCCAGAGTCCGGCGGTGTGGCTGCAAAGATGCTGATGTCCCCGCCGCACACCGGCTCCACGGTCTCCCTGAGAGGTGGGGGCTGTTGGGAACCGCTCTCTGACTCCGGCGGCCACTAGATGGCGCTTCGCCGACAGGAACCACAGAGTCAATTAGTGAGCCTAACTGAAATTTCCCAGACGTGATCACGTGATTCACACTCTGCTCTGAAGGACCGCTTTACGCCAATAAACAGAAGAATGAATTAACATATGTGTTCATTCGTGAATATTTTGTGTTTATACATACAACAGCGGGGAAAATAAGTATTGAACACGTCAACATTTCTCTCAAAAAACATATTTCTAATCGAGCTATTGACACGAAATTTTCACCAGATGTCGGCATCAACCCAAGTAATGCACACATAGAAAGAAATCCAGACATTTCTGTCCATAAATGAAGTTATGTGTAATAAAGTGAAATGGCACAGGGAATAAGTATTGAACACATGAAGAAAAGGAGGAGAAAAAGGTCTGGCAAGCCAAGAAAGCAGCTGGAGTTGTCAGTATTCAGAAGGTTAACCTGCTCCCTATTAGTGCAAAGTAATATCAGCTGGTATAGTCCTGATTGATGCCTTTTAAAAAGGTTTCTCACCAGCAAGGTGTTAGACAAGAAGCATTGCATGATGGGTAAAAGCAAAGAGCTGTCCAAAGACCTACGCAACCTTATTGTTGCAAAACACACTGAAGGCATTGGTTACAGGCGCATTTCTAAACTTCTGAAAGTTCCAGTGAGAACCATTGGGGCCATCATCCGGAAGTGGAAAGAACACGGCATTACCATAAACCTGCCACGGTCAGGTGCTCCAGCAAGATTTCAGACAGAGGAGTCAGAACAATCATCAGAAGGGTTCTCCAACAGCCCAGGACCACTCGTGGAGAGCTTCAGAAAGACCTGGAATCAGCAGGTACCGTTGTTTCAAAGAAAACAATAAGTAATGCACTCAACCGCCATGGCCTCCATGCACGCACACCACGCAAGACTCCATTGTTGAAGAAGAAGCATGTTGAAGCTCGTTTGGAGTTTGTGACACAACATTTGGATAAACCCATGACATTCTGGGAGAAGATACTCTGGTCAGATGAGACCAAAATTGAACTCTTCGGATGTCATAAGACACAACATGTTTGGAGGAAAAATGGCACCGCACATCACCCCCAAAACACCATAGCAACAGTCAAGTTTGGAGGTGGGAGCATCATGGCGTGGGGCTGTTTTTCAGCATGTGGTACTGGTAGACTTCATATCATTGAAGGAATAATGACTGGAGAAAAGTATCAAGACATTCTTGATCAGAATCTGCTGTCATCTGCCAGGCTGCTGAAGATGAAAAGAGGGTGGGTCTTTCAGCAAGACAACGATCCCAAGCACACAGCCAAGGTAACACCCAACTGGTTGAAGAAAAAGAAAATAAAGCTGCTAGAATGAATTATGGACACAATGTAAGCGCTTTGAGCGTCTGGAAAAGCGCAGATAAATCTAATCCATTATTATTATTATTATCATAGTGGGTCTTTATAGTTGGTTAGTTATCTGGGGAGGGCAGAGGTGAAAGGCCACCTTTGGTGTCATGAAAGGTACAAATAAATAAAATCTATTCTTATCTTGACTCTTAGAATAATAAATGCCACATGAAGGATGAAGTGTTTATGTCTTAGAAAGCTTTCAGACATATGAAGCTATAACGTCAAGCAGACAGCTGCATAACCACAGAGCGGTTATCTGATGCTTTACAGAACCATTAATCGGATCCACTGCAGTTCATAATGAAGCCCAGTGGGACATGTCAATCGCTGCTTTCACACGGATCACAAACATATTTCAAAGGGACCACTCCAATAAGGTTCATGCATTCTAAAAGATTATCTTTGGACACAGCACCAAAACGTTTCAACCATTTTTCACACAAAATCAAGCACAGACAGGTTTGCCAGACTGCTGCAGGAATCTGGCACCACTGCTTACAAATGTCACAAAGTTTCAGAAGAGAAATGGGTTTCTATCCCAACGCCTATGTTTGTGCAGAAATGCATGGTGGCGGTCCGCTCCACACCCGCGCTGTGGAAGGGAAATCATTAATACAGCATTAGAGGGTGGCTGTGAACTGCTAACTGCCGTGGGCACACATCAGCATCACGCAGCACTGTTCTCTGCAGCTACACCTTCCCTGAGGTTGAAATGTCATCCTTCACTGTCATTACATTTCTCCCCCATTAACTATTGATTCTCTCCACCTCAGCATTTGGAGCTCGGCTGTGGAAATGGCCCGCATGCCTCAGTTCCGGTACTTTACAGGGCAGGCAGAACAAAAGTGCCCAGCTCGGTGTTTTTGTGCTGGAAATGGGCAGAAGTCGGCTTCAGGGAGGGGCGGGGCCAAAGCAGGACAGCAGAAGAAGCAAAGCTGCGCCCCACCTGCCCATTAGCTGCATGCATGAGCGAACTACTGGAGGTTGAGTAGATGTTTTTCCTTTTTTTTTAATTCCCATGGGAAGTTTGCTAAAGCACGAATATTGAATATTCATCCAAATGCAGGTTTGCTCCTGTTGTTTGCAGAGAGTGCAGTTAGGAGGACTTGTTTGGGCTCTGCGGCCTCAACAAATTCATTCATGCATTTATGTTAGCCTGCTGTGGGAGAATTGTCTGTCCAAAGCATGCAGCAGAAGAGCTGATGTTGTCTCCAGAGCATCTCTGTGATTTTTAGCTGTGTGTTTGTGAAATTCATCTGAAGAGGACAGAAGGGTTTTGGACTGATAAGTCTGCCTGTGGTTTTCATTCCGATCAGACTAAAACATGAAGAAAACAGAGTATCAGAGAAATAACCTCCTCATGACCCAACAGGTCACACATGATGTGAAAAAAGCCGGATACGTCATCGGCTGCAGAGCAGTCAGGACCGTCGCCTCACTGTTGAGTTTGCACCTTCTTGATCCACAATGCTTTGTGGTCAGGGTTGACCATATGGTTCTCCGTTTCTGCCTGTCGTGCCACAGACTTGGTAGCTGAGATGGACCCCGTCAAGCCCCCGAACCACTCCCAATGAAGATGACGGATGAATAACAAAGCTTTATGAGAACTTGATCATCTGAAGGTCGATCAGTTGGATTTACTTCAGACTCAGAACCTGAACACCTTGCGGGCCTTTGGCTCCAATAGCTTCATTTATTTCCCACAAAAATCTGTACGGCTGGTTAATTGTGGAGGCTTCCAAACAAAAGTACAAAGAAAGACTGTAAAGTCAAAGCCTGGTCCAAGTCCAAACATGTTTAGTACTGTTCCTTAAAGGATGTGGATCTGTGGAATCGGAGAGGCGTGTTGGTACAGACACGATGGAATCGACTCCATTTTCTTCTCTGTGAGACTCTCTGCTCCTAAATCTCATTCAGCTCATTAAAGTTTCACATTTTACATCCTGACTGCACAGCAGCACCTGAGAGCGCCTCACTCAGTCCAAGTTTGAATGGAAGGAGAGAGGATCCCTGAAGTAATAATAATTCTTCAACTCCAGCTAATTAACAGCAACCAGTTCCCTGTAATGCATGGAGTCGGAGCTCCAGGTTCTGTCCAACAGTGCAGGGACCATAAGTTCAGCTCGTACCTAACACAGGTGAGGGGAGGGCGGAGACGTTTCCGGCAGGATTGTGAGGATAAAAACCTTTGGATGTTTTCAGTCTGTTGTTTAGGCTTTTTAGAAACAGTGCAGAGTTTATCGCAGCAATGAGGCGTCACAGTCAAGGATCCGTGTGACTTAATGCCATGTTTGAGATTTCCTGGAGATCAGCTGAGCAGGTTTGGCTTCACCTGCAGCTCCTGTTCCTGTCAGTCCCGTCAGTCACATGACCTACTGAATGAAAGGGTTCATTTTGATGAATTATCATATTGTCTTGTTGGGTTGTTTGCTAGCCTGCAGTGTTTTGCTTTATTTATAAAATTATTTATCCGTTACATCAAACTTCCCATTCTCCTTGGTTTAGAAAACCGTTTCATGGCAGGAAGACTGATTTTTCCTTTAAGACTATAAACAGTCAACAGTATGTAGTTTCTATCTTATTTGGCTGAACATTTCTCCAGTTGGTTGGATATCTCACATGTTCCGTCTTTATGGGTGTATATTTTATTTTAGTTTCACTTCGACGCTAAAGAGAGCCGGTCAGGAAAGATGTTCTGCCTGCCTTTTGAAAGAACTTTAGGTTTTTCTGGGGCACAAATCGTTTCAAAAAACAAAAGTTTCAACATTCTCACTGAATTTAGGACAATTTACAACACAATGCAGTTAATTAATATATTCCCAAGGGAGACTGTCTGTGATTACCAAAGAAAATAAGACAAAGATCTTATCAGACCACAGGACAGTTGTTTTCCTGCAATGAATTCACCCCCAGAGACCACTGCTGTCTTAGTAACCATCAATATATCAGGATGTGATCCACTAACCTAAACTTTCCTATGGTATTTTCTTAATAAGATGCTTTTTGCATTTATAGGCAAAAGACCAAGTTTTACTGGAGCAAAAGTAAATGAAAGGACTAATTATTTAGACCTACATCTTCCAGGATTTGAGTGTATGTTTTCAAAAATTCAGAAAGTACGGGATAAATATTGTGAGAGATGTAACCGATGTTCCCGATAAATGATTTTCCATTTAAAAGCAACACAACACCTTGAGAAAAAATGTGTAACATGGCACTAAAACATGAAAACGACCACAGAGGAGGTGGGTGCGAAAATGAAAAAATACAGATTTTGGCATCAAACAGGACAAGGTCTCTGTTTGATGTTTGGTTGGAGTCTGACAGATAGGCAGGTTCAAAGCTAAAAGGTCAGAGCCTCAGGCTGGGAACACTGCACCAGACTAGCTGAATTAAACGCCTGCCCCCTCAAAATATACATTCCAACATAAACACACACACCCTCTCAAACACACATACACGCACACACATTTTGCAAGGAAGGTGGGACCTGGGACCATCTGTCCCCTGCCCCTTCCCTGGTGGGGGGTACGGGGCCCTTGGCAATGGCGGCCGTGTCCCCGGGGTGCCGGTTTCCTGGGCCCGGCGGTGCTCTCTCCGGGGGGGTTCACATTACATCTGAGCCGGGGGTGTTCGTGTCCCTGGGGGGTGGGTTCTGGTCCTTGCTCCTGAGCGCTGGGCCCCGCCAAACTTCCAACTGTGGCCGCGCCTGGTCGGGCCATGTTTACAACGCCCATTGTGGGCCCCCTTCTTCCCCGGTGCTCCCCTCCTGGGGGGGGGGGGGGGGGGCGCTGGCCCCTGCCTTGCTCCTCCCTAGACCAACCGTAGGCCGGGTGGGTGGCTGCCGGGAGTGCGGAATGGGTCTCCCTTAGGGAGTCTGGGCTCATAGCTGGGGTTTGGGCGGGGGGATGCCCAGAACTCCTGGGTGGTGGTGGGGTGTTCGTCTGGGGCTGTGGGCACCCTTCTCGGGTGGGGCCCTGCGTTGGGCTCTCCTGGCGCGGCAGGGGGGCTGCTCTCCTGGTTGGGCTGGGGCGGCGCTCTCTTTCCCCCCGTGCCTCCCTGCTCTCTGGCTCTGGGGGCCTAGCGGCGGTCCTGCTGGCCCTGGCCTGGGTGGCGGGTGTGGTCGCCCGGGGGGCGGTTGTTCCCTGCCTGCTGCCGTGTGGCGTTGGGGGGTTCCGGCTGCCGCTGCATCTGCGGCGGGGGGATGGCTGGGCACTCTCCCTCCTTCTTTACACATTCCACCATCCATGTTTAATGATATTACTTCACTTGCTCCAAAAATTGATAAATTGATTCAAAAATATTTCCTAATGTAGCATAATTTTGCACATGTTTTTAACTTTTGATACTTAATAAATTTTGCTATGAAAATCTCTGAAACACTCTTGTGTATTTTAATGATATAGTATTATATTTTAATCATATGAATGACTTTTATAAGTAACATAATCTGCATATATTTAATATAACTGATCAGCATTTGCAGTGTTGATTTCTGAAATATAAATAGTTATTTTTACATAATAATTAAGTAATTCATCTTTGTCATGTGCTTTATTGATACTTTACGATTCTTAATTCTGTCTGATAAAAGCTAAGAACCAGATATTGATAAATCATGTTATAAAATGGTTATAGTATAACGGGGTGGGATTATATAAGTTTGCCTCCTTCCACTCCCTTTCAAGCAATATTTATTAATATGTCTAATTATCCTAAGTTTGATTAGTTACTGTATGAATGTGTAACTGATGATTGTATTGCTTTTGTGTATCATTTCTATTTGATTGCTTGAAATAAACCATTTCAAATCAAAAATCAAATCAAAAATTTTAGAAGAACATAAACACTCACCTGAGCACAGGTGTTAGCTCACCTTTGCACTAACGGTTTGCATGACTGAATGACTGAAATATTTCACACTAGTTGGTTTAAAGGCATAAGTATGCGTGTGAACACTATCTGTTTTGTATACATGTCGACAGGTGGACATTTTTGCAGCTAGTAGGTGTGTTTATAACATTTGAGTGTGTGTGTGGACAGGCTCCGCCCTTATTGTACTACATTTGAACCTTACCATAATGATTAACAACCAGTAAACTTGTTGCTTTATGCTGCTTCATGGTCTTATCCCCCTTCCCCTCCTATTATCACCCTCCTACCCCCCCTCTCTCTAACATCCCTCTCTCTTCTTCCCCTCTTTCCTTTTCCGTCCGGTCCAACACCAAAGATTTTCAAACATGTTTGAAATTAATAAAGTTTGGCCTCAATTCCAAAAGGGGTTTATTCAGACATACCTCTGGTTTGTCAGAAGATTAATAACCCCTCTTGTTAAAGTAAAATATGTCCAACACAAGAGGCCCTCAGCTCTCATCTGTCTGCCCAGCTGTTGGACAGGACAAGTTAAAAAAAAAAAAACGTCTGCCGGTCTGGTGGTGTCAGAAATCAGAACTCTGTCCCCCCCTCTGGTCACCAGTGGGAGCCGTCCCCAGAGTTTCTGCTAAACTACAACTCCCAGCAACCCCAGCGCTCACTTCCTGGATGCTGCACACCTGACTGTCATTCATTCATCAACTTAAGCACTGCAATGAGTGAAGAGCAGTGTGAAGTATTGTTTGTGCCATTTTGCCGTCATTACTGAGTGTTATATCTGGACTGGATCTTCTGACCCCGTTTCCTTGCCCGGACCCTCACCTGGATCCTGACTATGCTGTCTCTCCTCTGATGATCTCATGCCCGTTACTGACTCCTGCCAGCCTGACCCTGGTTTAATAAACCTGCTTCATTTGGAACCAGCCATCTGCCTGTTCTTGTGACAGAATACTTTGCCAACCATGGATCCAGCAGCAGGAGTTCCTGGCCCAACGAACGTATGTATGAAGACATAATGTCATCCTGCTTAACCTCACAAGGGATTAAAGACACGTGATCAGACGTCTGGCAGACCAATGCTTTAAATCCTGAACTACACTGAACCTAAAGCAGGACTGCATGCTACCTTACTGCACACCGGAAAACTGGATCTCTGTTCCATCTGGACTGTTTAATGAAGAAGTGTAGGCCCGGTTGTCACCTCGCTCCTGCTTCCAGCAAATCTGCTTCGCAGCCTTGCTCTTGGGTCAAGCCCTCTGGTGCCTCCATCCCATCAAACAAGAGATCCATCTTCAGAGCCATGTTCAAATGAAGCAGTCAGAGAGCAGAAAAACGCTTCCCCCGCATTAAGAAATGCAAAAAAACAACCAATCTGTAGCCATAAAAAGATGAATTTATTTCAATTTAATTTACAAATATTACAGATTTAATCTGTCCAGTGATGGACGCACATCAAAAACACATTCATGAAATGTTCCTCAAAGTCTCTCATCAGTGCTCAGTCGAAGCCCTCCACTTGTTCATGTTGGAAAACAAACAAGACAGACACCAGTAAATGAGTCGGGCCGGTCCGGTTCTACAGGATTACTGGAAGAGGGAAATCCACTCCAATCCATTCTGGCTTTAAGATAATCCCAGCACAGCTTCTATAGAACCCCCAAGCCTGTTAACACTGATGAGAGCCAACAGTGGAAGAAAGAGGAACACATGAAAAGAAAAAACACTTCTAACAAACATCTTTACCGTCTGCTGCAACAACTCACCGGGACTTAGAAGGATCAATGATGGCCTTTTCTAAGAAAACTACTTCCACACATTAAAAAAAAGAAGGAAAATGAAAAAGATGTTTTCTAAATTACATTTTGTGTAAAGCTCTGGATTTCAAATATCTTTTTCCCTGGATTCAAATAAAGCCTGAGTTCCCCTCAATAACCGATTGTCCTCAAAAATACTGAGGTAATATGCATCTCTCCTCTGTCTCCTTCCATTGAAAACTTTTTCCTGACATAGTTTATGAAACAAATCCTACACAGAAACACTCCAGCCTGTCTGTGGGTTTCATCTTGTCTGACATTTGAGTCAGCTACAGAAACCCCGCCTAGAACTGGCATCAGTAGGGAGCAAACTTCTGCCGGTCAGACTTTTTCCCGCCAGGCGTCTGCATTTTTGCCGTGTACTGGGATAAACCCTGCGCTAGGCTGGAAGCGGCCGCCGGATGGACCGCCAGGATGGGGAGCGTTTTCATGCCAAGCAGGCTGGAAATGGGGACGGCGTAATGTGGGTTTTGCATTGCTGATAAGGTGGAGGGGGAGTGGACGTTAATGGTGGTGGGGGCCGGGGTGGGGGCTGCCAGGACAGCCATTGAAGAAGCAGCAGAAGAGCCTGTGGAGGCAGACTGGGAGAAGCTCATGTTCAGGTCAACGGGGGTCGAGGAAGCAGCGGCCTGCATGGTGTATCTAGCCATCTCTAAGCTGCACGTCATGGCGTTGAGATGACGGCGAAGGGTTATGACGCGATCGGGTGACACCGGAGAGAAGGGAGGTGAAGAGAAAACATAAGAATGAAGAAAGGATGTGTTAAAAAGCAGACGATGAGCAGTGAGTGGGAACAAATTCATGAACATTAATCCGCCCTCATGCTGCACTCGTGTGCACGGCGGCCTCCAGAGCGGCTCACCTGGCATTGATGAGGTACTGGGCGATGCTGATACTGGCCGGCGAACCCGTGATCGTGACT
Organism: Oryzias sinensis; assembly: GCA_037389245.1. NCBI lineage: Eukaryota > Metazoa > Chordata > Actinopteri > Beloniformes > Adrianichthyidae > Oryzias > Oryzias sinensis. The sequence goes on from CM074500.1 coordinate 457,129, forward strand.
TGGCGGACAGCTGAGCCATCAGTGGCGCTGGCAATTTTGATGTGAGCCCCAGAGACCTGTCGGATCTCATTGATCTTGCTGCCTTGCCTTCCAATTATGCAGCCAATAAGCTAAGAAGGAGGGAATTGAACACATGTAACTAACGGAACCGCTCAGTTTTTCAGGCTCTTCAGGAAGGACAAAAGACAATGGGAATGACGGCAAAGCTGAAAGTCGAGGCACGACTTTCTGTGTGATAGTAAACACATGCATGCAGCAATATTCTTTTTGGTAAACTCTGTCTGATCAGATGAAAACTGCATCTCACCTACTGGAAAAATTAGTAAATGGTCATTTTTTATACATATTGAGAAAGTTTCCGTTGAAAAAGTTCAGCTTCCCGTCTTTAGAAACAAATAAAACAGGACGCAGTTCTCCATAATTAACCGCCGTTAACGTGTCAAATCCGACTTCATTCACGAGCTCTCACCAAACGCTCTGAACATGAACCTGAAGGGTTTGTCTCTTGGACACCATGATGGATTCTCCAGTGGTCGCTTGGTAACACCAGGCAGTACACACAGCCAATCCACCCCCGCCCCCCACCCCACCTAAAAACCATCACACCTTCTAGTTTTCTTGATGATCATTAAACTCAGTTTGCCTACTTTAAGCCTCAGGTTGGCTGTGGTTAGTCCGGCTCCATCCTCAGGTTTTAATGAGAAAATCCATAAACAGATTCCAAAAATCTCATTATCTTTACAGAGATGCGTGATGGAGCCATGCCACTCTGTCCAGTCAGCAGAGCTGACAGCCGGAAAATCCACAACCAGTTTTCCATCTGTGTGTGTGTGTGTGTATTTATGTGTGTGTCAGGGTGTGTATTTGTGTGTGTTCTCTTGATCCACAGAGCAGCAGACTCTGAGAAAGGCGGTTCCTTCTCTTAATTTCTCCTGTAATCGGTTCCAGCAGAGGAAATGAATACATGACTTTCTGGGGCTTAAAAGGTGCGTTTCCCACAATGCCTCATTACTGCAGTCCTCCTGAAGGTTTTAATGAAGTCTGCAGCGTGAGAAGTCGCGCTTGGTGGCTGAGCACAAACAATGCTGTACTTACATCATTAGGAATTGCCAGCTCTTGTGTACTGGTGGAGGCAGAGGAATCCAAGCCTGCAAAGTAGGACAAGAACGGTAACAACGCTGCTTACACTTTGACATGACAAACTGTTCCACATTGACAAGCTTTGTGCTGCTACGATGCCAGAACCAAAGCATGAATTTCAAATAAACATTTACACGGAACAAAGTATTTATGGCACACATCTGTAGGCTACAACGCAAATCCTGTCTGAAAAGGCAAAATGCTGCAACGTTTTGCGTTGAGTTAGTTGTGGCAGATATGAGTATGTGGGATGGTTGAGGTCAGGGATGGTCGATGTTAGAATTGGAGAAGAAATGTTGTAAAGGTGGAGGATGGGGTCAAGACATAAGGACTTGAGAGGGTAAATGATAATAGAGCTGAAATTTGGAAGGAAACAAGAAACGAGGAAATATTTCTGTCATTTTTCCCAATCATCTCAGGTGAAGCTGCACTCTTTGTTTTGTGCTTATTTGAATTATTTTCAGTCTTCATGGTGCTTTGGCTTCTAAATATTTCAGTGGCAAACTCTCAAGGCTGTTCATAACTAAATAGTTTGGTGGCTTCTCAACCTTTAAAGCGTGTTATCGTTTCACTTTTCTCTTCATGTGCAAATATATGCAAATATGGGTCAAAAGCGTGACAGGTCATTTGTTCTGAGCACATCTCTGCCAAGCCGCTGCATCACGCCACTACAACAAGAACAACAAAACCTGTGAGTCTGTCACATTGGCAGAAATGAAGACATCCTTGATCCTGGCTGAAGTGACAGCAGTGTATTGATGATGTGAGTCGAAGAGGAGTGAAGACAGAGGGATAGATGGACCTCCCCGGGGAGCCGTGGGTACGTACCAGGGAAGGTAGGGTTGCTCTGCCCAAGGGAAGGGAGGGGGATATGCTGCATAGCCAACTGGTGAAGCTTGGTCAACTGCAGGGTAGGAAGGAAGTTAGAGCTAACCAATCAAACTGGATTATTTCAGAGGAGCTGAAAGTGGAATATAATCTGAAGTTCACAAACATCACAGACGGTGTCAGCAAAGGAGATTCATGTCCCCCCCAAAACATGCTTCATTACAAGTACAGTTATTAAAACGGCCACACATCTACAGCCAAGAAACACTCCGAGATTTCCATTTCAATCCAAATGTGTCGCTAGTCTTGGGTTAGTGTTAGTCAAGTCAAGAAATCACAACTACTGTAGATTCGTCTTTGCAGAGTAGGACAGATGGGGCGTTTTGGAGGGGGTGGGCAGGAGAATGGATGTGATGCTTCTACTTACATCTTGATGTGCAAAAGCATACTGCCCTGGAATTGCAAAAGCCTGCAGAAGACAGGAGATGAGATGTGGGCGGTGCTGACATGTGGTAACGTGTCATTTAAAATACATTTTCACAGCAAATGAAAAGTAAACTCAGAACAGCAAAAATCAATTCCCTTCTACTTTCCCCCAGCTCTAATGTGTATGGATCTAGTGGAATTTCATCTAAATGTCATCTGCTGCTTTCTGCCCTCTTTGACTGTGGCTGAAAATCCAATAACATAAACAGATGTCTGATAGGTCAGAGCAAAGCGGGCAAAAATCAGGGCAGCAGCTTACCAGACGCTGAAAAAACCAGCTCTGCAGCGCAAATATTCATCTGAACGTCATTTATTTCACCTCAGTGAATAAATGACGTTCAGATGTTGCTATAATATCATCACCAACTGCTCCTGTTTCCCTACTTCTGTACACTGACGTGTGGTTACTGGGATGCTAAAGGCCAGTGGGACCACAGGTTTAAACACTCACGTGTGCAGAGTGCTGCGGGGCCAAAACCGCATGGGCTCCAGCCGCAAGGATCTTGGGCCGGTAGGGAATAGTTGCTCCTTTTGGTGGAGACTACAGACATGAAATGATGCAAACATGTTTGCATTGGTCCATTTAAAAACTGCAGATAAAACTTCAAACAAAGCTTAAGATTATTTTATCTTTTGAGCCTATTGTTAGGAAAAAGATTTGTCACACCATATAACTCATTCATTCTGTATTTTTTTAACCTTCAATATAACCAAAACATTTAGAATACTTTCATTTTAGGGTGATGGGTGAGAACATTTGGGATTTGGTGTCAAAATTGTAAAATTGTAAGAAAAATCTTGATAACTTTGAGGACCAGAAAAAGTGAAGATCCAAAGTTTCCCTTTTAAAAAATTGAAATATTGGATAATTGAGGACATTTGAATTTCTACAATGTATTCATACTGAAGCAATCTACAGTGAATATAGATATGAACGTAAATTAAACCTGAGTCTACGCATTACAAAACTATCAGTATTCAATAATCGATCATGAAGGATGAAGAAGAGTAATCAGTGCAGAAAACTGTTGACTTTGATCCACAGATAAAGGAATGAAGAAAGCTGCAGAGCATCAGGAACTGTCCAGACACTGAGGAAACCTCTCAGCTCAAATGATCAAAACAGCAAAGATCAGGATCCATCAGAAGATCTGGATCACAGCAGCCAATAGAAATCCAGGATCTGTCATGTCACTTGGTTTAGTCTGCGGCCTCGGCAATTTAAAGTGATGCAGTAAAGCAGAATTAGAGCTGCAAACACTTAAAGAAATCCAGTATTTTCCATTGAAGGCATGTCGTCCCAACATAACAGACAGACAGAAAGAAAAATGCGATGAGATCATTCTTATCCTGAACAAATGATCTGTGGTCAAACATGCAGGATTTGAACTTCCGTAGCAGAAAAAGAAAGTCTATTTTTTTAATCTACACCCCCCAGTGTGTATTGTAATGATGAACTCTGTTAATTAGAATTTGCTAGAAGTAAAAGTACTACAATCCTGGACCCCATGCCACATATTTCTACCTTTACCGGTATGAATGCTTTTTTGTGACCAAACTTTTACCAAGATAATTCTGAATTCCTCATGTTTAGAACTGCAATAACTGCAATAACAGAAGTGTTTTTAAGGAGGGTGGAAGAGGGTCACAGGTACGTTGATGTCTCGTTTTGGTATTTCAGATGTTGCTACCAGTCTTTCCTGGCTGTGTCTTTGCATATCCAGTTAGAAATGATTGATGATTTCAGTCAGATTATGACAAGGATGCAAAGTAATCATCCCTGTACAGTTATAACACTTTGATTCTTTCTTCATCACACATCCACAGTTCTTCATTCGGGTTTCGAAACGCACATCTTTTAAAGAAACCCAGTAATCGGCTGCTTTGGCCTTTAAAATACCCCAAGGTAAAGAAACGGAGCCACTAAACATGTCCCACCAAGACCTAAATAAATGTGGCATGCTTGACTCCTAAACGGGGATTTGAAGGTGAAGATCAGCGGCTGCATGATGGCGCTCACCTCCAGCATCACAGAGCAGATGTGTCTCACACACTGAGTGATGGCCTGCGGAGTGCCAGAGATGGTGACGGCCCTCTCCGTGGAGTCTGGCAGCATGTCTCCGGCCACCTGAACCTGAGCGCCTGTGGTCTTTACGTCGGCAGACAAGAGAGGAGACAAAGGCTCGTTACTGCAGAGCCCAGCGCACAATCAGCCACATTGAAATGTTGTTTCAAGCATTCATGCAAATTAGGCTGAAACGTGTTGGCATGCAGTGAGCAGCTGCCAAATAAACGGCAATGTGTGCCCGGATATTTGCAGATGCCCCATAAATATTCCCCGTTCAGAGTAAAGATTTGAACCCGTCATGTTTACTGGAATATTTGGAAACAGAAAAAGACAGGAATGTGTGACATCTCAAGGTGGTGGTGGGTGGTGTTGTGTCTGTTTGGATGCATCACAAGAAACAATAAAAAAACAAGTATGTCCTGCATTAACATCAAAACGAAAAAGATGAGCACCTCTCTGATCTCTTTGATCTTTGAGCCTCCTTTCCCGATCAGCGACCCACATTGACTCCCCGGGAAAACCAGACGCAGAGTCACAGGTGGCTTACTTGTCACGTTGCTGTTTGTCATTGCTGCTGTTATATCCTGAGAGAAAGTTCAGAAATACTTCTTTCTGAGACGACTGATGTGACGCACATGGAACAAAGTTAGCATGGATTTGGCGCATTTCTTGGCCTACCTCCTCAAACTTCTGTGCAATCATGGAGAAGGCTCTGAAAATTCCCTCTGTGGGGCCAGTGATGGTCACGATTCTCTCTGGAGACGATCCCTCGGATATGTTGATGCGGGCGCCGCTCTGCAAACCAAGCTTCAGAGTTATGCTGCTACCCACTCCAGCCCATCCTGATTAAGTCAAAATGATGCAAACCTCTTCTCTCATTTTCTTCACTGTTTCTCCTTTCTGGAATCATACAGAAGAAAATCTGCTTTATTAGTTCCATAATGGCATTGAGACAGAAACTCCAGATCTGCAGAGATGAGTGTGGATTTTATACCTTTCCAATTATGCTTCCAACTTCCTGGGAAAGAAAAGATATCAGCATTTGAGCAAAACAAACCACAGCCCTTCCTATTTAGAGCCAAATGTGATCATTTGGAGCAGAATTACATGCTATTATAAGACAGGTTAGTTCTGGGGGAAAAACTGTGACTCATCTTGACGATTTGCATCGGGTAATTACCTTTCCGTGCATGAGCAGCCTCAGAGTCAGGGTAACATTTAGACTCCCATCTGAAGACATTTCTTCCTTGTCAGACATCCTCTGTGTTATGAGATGTTTAAAGTAAACACTCTGCAATAAGAAAGACATTGTGTGTGAGTCACAGGTGGTTATGTGCCGCGGGATGTTCTGGAAATGATGTGTAAAATTGAGGAGGTAATCAGTCACATCGAAAAACATGTTTCTGCCGTGCATGTTGTCCATATTTATTGTTTTCTTTCTGTCCTCTGCTCTACCTCTGTGTTTGGAGGCAAAGATGCAACTACAAGCTGATTAGACCTCAGTTAAGACTGGACATTAGGATTATAGTAGGGTTATGCAGGGTTAAGGTAGAGGTATGGTAGGGTTATGCAGAGTTATGGTAGAGTTATGATAGAGGTCTGGTACAGTTACAGTAGAGTTATGATAGAGTTATGGCAGAGTTATGATAGAATTAAGGTTGAGGTCTGGTAGAGTTACAGTAGAGTTATATTAGAGTTATGGCAGAGTTATGATAGAGTTACAGCAGATTTATGATAGATTTACAGTAGAGTTATATTAGAGTTATGGTAGATTTATAGCAGAGTTATGATAGAGTTGTGGTAGAGGTCTGGTAGAGTTATGGTAGAGTTATGGTAGAGTTATGATAGAGTTATGGCAGAGTTATAGTAGAGGTCTGTTCGAGTTACTGCAGAGTTATATTATAGTTACAGTAGAGTTATATTAGAGTTATGGCAGAGTTATGATAGAGTTACAGTAGAGTTATATTAGAGTTATGATAGAGTTATAGCAGAGTTATGATAGAGTTGTGGTAGAGGTTTGGTGGAGATACAGTAGAGTTATGGTAGAGTTATGGTAGAGTTATGGTAGAGGTCTAGTAGAGTTATGATAGAGGTCTGGTAGAGTTACAGTAGAGTTATATTATAGTTATGGTAGAGTTATGGTAGAGTTATGGTAGAGGTCTGGTGGAGTTATGGTATAGTTATGATAGAGTTATGGTAGAGTTATGGTAGAGTTATGGTAGAGTTATGGTAGAGGTCTAGTAGAGTTATGATAGAGGTTTGGTAGAGTTACAGTAGAGTTATATTATAGTTATGGTAGAGTTATGGTAGAGTTATGGTAGAGGTCTGGTGGAGTTATGGTATAGTTATGATAGAGTTATGGTAGAGTTATGGTAGAGTTATGGTAGAGTTATGGTAGAGGTCTAGTAGAGTTATGATAGAGGTTTGGTAGAGTTACAGTAGAGTTATATTATAGTTATGGTAGAGTTATGGTAGAGTTATGGTAGAGGTCTGGTGGAGTTATGGTATAGTTATGATAGAGTTATGGTAGAGTTATGGTAGAGTTATGGTAGATGTCTGGTAGATTTACAGTAGAGTTATATTAGAGTTATGGCAGAGTTATGATAGAGTTACAGCAGAGTTATGATAGATTTACAGTAGAGTTATATTAGAGTTATGGTAGATTTATAGCAGAGTTATGATAGAGTTGTGGTAGAGGTCTGGTAGAGTTATGGTAGAGTTATGGTAGAGTTATGATAGAGTTATGGCAGAGGTCTGGTAGAGTTATGATAGAGTTGTGGTAGAGGTCTGGTAGAGTTATGGTAGAGTTATGATAGAGTTACAGTAGAGTTATATTAGAGTTATGGCAGAGTTATGATAGAGTTACAGTAGAGTTATATTAGAGTTATGATAGAGTTATAGCAGAGTTATGATAGAGTTGTGGTAGAGGTTTGGTGGAGTTACAGTAGAGTTATGGCAGAGTTAGGGTACAGTTATGGTAGAGTTATGGTAGAGTTATGGTAAAGGTCTAGTAGAGTTATGATAGAGGTCTGGTAGAGTTACAGTAGAGTCCGATTAGAGTTATGGTAGAGTTATGGTAGAGGTCTGGTAGAGTTACAGTAAAGTTATATTATAGTTATGGTAGAGTTATGATAGAGTTATGGTAGAAGTCTGGTAGAGTTACAGTAGAGTTATATTAGAGTTATGGCAGAGTTATATTAGAGTTATGGTAGAGGTCTGGTAGAGTTACAGTAGAGTTATATTATAGTTATGGTAGAGTTATGATGGAGTTATGGTAAAGTTACCGTAAAGTTATATAAGAGTTATGGTAGAGTTATGGCAGAAGTGGTAAGTAGGACACACCTACTAATTATGAGGCAGCAGGCAACACACGTGTTAATTTGGTTTCAGTGCTTTAAAAGCCATCCTCCTCCCCGTTGGAACATGAACTCTTGTTGTTGCCATACATCAAGGCATCAGGAAGTGGAACCGGAGTTGGCAGGCAGATAAGCCAGGCTTTAAGTTCTCCGAGCTGAAACAGGGAGTTGGAACTTTTGTGCAGACTTGTTCACAGTTCACGGTACACAAGCAATCAGCCAGGCTTTGGTGCATCTGCGGCGTGGCGGCAGAAGCCTGCAAGCGTGACGTGACTTTGTTCACCTAGACCGCCCTCCCATCAGTGACCGGTACGTTCAGCCGGCCTTCCTCCGGCACGTACAATTAAGGCTCCTGCAAACTATTTATTTCCTACTTTTTTCAGAAACGTGTTTTGGTTGCACGCCCTTCTCATCTCCCTGCAAATAGGGGATTAAAGCTGCTGCTTTGCCTTTACCGTTTCCAATTGTGATTTCTGTCCGGGTTCCCACCCCTGCCACGACAGAACCGGTTGGAGAGATTGGCTCAGCTCACCCAGGAGACCTCTCGTTGCTGTGGCGTCTCTCCGGACTGTGGACGGCTCCCACCAGCTGATCGGCAGTGGTTGGGCGGCTTACTCGTCGCCCCTGAACATTAATCACCTTTTTATCTTTACTCTTTTAATTGTGTGTGTTTTATTGTCAATTTTATTCTTGTTTCAGGAGGTGGGAGGCCGAGGTGGTGGACTGCTGTGTCTGGTGGTGGGTCCCAGTGTGCTGTGTGGTTTCCCATCACGTGTGCAGGGATTCACAAAAAGGTCTTTGCTTTGTTTTTACGTTGTTTTAACCACCTCGGTAAGATCCTCCTCCAGAATATTTTTACTGACTTTGATCAAGGATTGTTGTTTTATTGAGGGGTTTCTTAACATTGTCTTTAACTAAAATCTAATAAATTATATTTTAAAGCAAACCACAGCCTTTACCTTGGTTTAGAGCAGGACCTACACCTGTCTTTCTGGTGTTGTTGACCCTTTTACTTGTGCTGCCACACAGAGTTGTATTAGAGTTATGGTAGTTATGGTAGAGTTATGTAAGGGTTATAGTAGGGTTACCATAGAGTTAAGGTAAGGTTACGTTACGAGGTCACGGTCGAGTTGTGGTAGTGGTTATGGTATGGTTACCATAGGGCTATAGTAATCCTTATGATGTAGCAACTCATAATTAGTTTGACTGAACTGGGTCTTCATGGTAAAGAACAACCAGAACTTGCAGAAATGCCTTTTTAGTACATTTCAGCTGTGAAATCTAATGACAGTAGAGATGAAATCTATCTGCTTGAACTGTTAAGATCATTAAATTAACTACAGCTTTTTCCACTGCCAGTTGCCCTTTACGGAGTTTATCAGGGTTCTGCTGCTTCCTGAAGATGTACAGACCATTGCTGCTTTCGTTTTGATCACATGGCTGTGTGTGGGGAGATAAGCCTATCACTGGGTGCAATCTTCACATGGTGCTGCGTCTTTAGTCACAGCTGGATACGATTTGAGTGACTCTTTGGTATCAGAAGAAATACAAAGGAAGCCACTTGTGCTGCAAAGGACTGCAGATCAACTGATGTGTGTGTGACTCGCACAATGAGGTCTCTGTTGTGGCCGTGGATCCAATTTGTTGTATTAGCAGAATGTCTGTATGCAGTGCAGGAATGTCTGCTTACAGAACCACGACGCAGAGACAGAGATGGATCCTTTGGAGGACCAAGGCGACTGTGTTCATTAGATTATCCTGCTTTTAAGGAGCGGTTCTTCCATTTACCTTTGGAGAAGGCCGAAGGAACAACCTGATCTAAGCTGGAAAAGTAATAATTAAATTAGACGCAGAAAGTAAACTGAAGTTTTACTAATTCATTTATAAAGATGATACATTTGCTGCCTCTATGTTTATATCAGGTGAAAACTTTGTTCTGCATCCATTCATCCTCCAGCATTTTTCCATGCTCGGTTCAGCCGTAGTCCTGGCCGTCCTTACAGGTGGTTACGGGTTGCCTTCAGGTGAAAAACAGTTCAACCTGTACGGGACTCGCAGGTGACCCACCCAAGATATCAAGGCGGTAGACCGCTCAGCGAATAGGAGGTAACAGAAAACATGTTCATGTACATTGTCCTTCATTCATGCTGCGGGCGACAGGTCGTAATGGACACTTATACAACACGTAAGGAGGAGATGGAGGCGTGTTGGATGGGGAGACCCCATACAGGTCAACCCCCCCACCGTGACATGCTTTGTTTCTTTATGGAAATGCAGTTTTACCATCTAAAGCAGGGATGCCCAAATCCAGGCCTCAAGGGCCGATTTCCAACATGTTTTCCAACCAACTTCCCATTGAAGATCCTTATTGGCTAAACACACCTGATCCAGGTAGGCAGCAGCAGATGAGACAGGATTTCTGGAAAGCCAGTGGGAGGCTGGCCCCCCAGGCCTGGATTCTAAAGGTACCATGCGAAGGACAAACTGTTACTGCTGTGAATTACCGACCATTTGAATCTGGAATTGATCTGAACAAATTCCCAAAAGAAAATAAAGTAAGTCTTCACAATGTGCCAAAAATGGTCCGAATCACCTGAGAAGCTCCAAAGCTGCTTTCCAGCCTTTCAGTCTGTCTGCCAAAGAAAGGTTTGATGGTCACAAGTGGTTCAGCCCAAAATGTCCCACAATTCTGGGTTTCATCCATGAAGAAGAAACAGGAAAGGAATTAAATATTCCCTGCAGGAACTTTTGGACTAAAGTATTTAAATTCAAAAGTATAGAGTGTAGAAGGACAAGGAGAATTTGTGTTTTACAATTTTGTCTGTTTTCCTTGCAAAGAAACGGTTCTCTTCCAAAGCTATGACCATGGTTTGATTCAGGTGGGGGGGGGGGACTATTACCATTTAGTTATTAACGATATTAGAACTAAAGAATGAGCATTAGCTACATCAGATCTTTAGAACCACATTTTGACCCAAACCTTTTTACTTCAACCTCAGTAGTTTTTATCTCCACTGTGGTAAATAAATAGACATCTAACGGGTCTATTGTACTTCCTTTTCTCGCCTGTCTGTCTTTGTGCTAAACAATTCCATCAGCTTCTTACATGTCAGTAAATGTTTCGGAGCGAAGCTTAAAACTGAACTGATCAAAGTTATTCCTTAAATCCATTATGTCTGACCTTTGCATGAATTAACCTTTGGTACTTACTCAAACCAGCAACTACAGGACTCTCTCCATCCTATTGCTGCAAAGAAAAGCGTTTGGATCAAACATCCCAGCAAATCCAAAGGTTGAACTGAAACAGCTACAGTAGCTTCAAACTAAGCAGCTGAGATGACTGGACTGAATTGTTCGGCTACATTTCAGTGCTGATAGTACACCAGCTTAATAACAAATGAGCGTTTCTATCTGCAAACAAAAGCCCCGCTGCAGCCTCCCCCACTCTGTGGATCATTATAAAGTTACAATGAATGCATGAAATAAACAGCAGCATCTTTCTGTCTGTAATCCTATAGGCCCCGGATTTATTTAGTTAACGCTAAAACCCTTTTGACCTATTTCTGTCACCTCTAGCCAGTCAGCCTTCAAGACTTGTGAACAAAGGCGGGTTCTGAAGCGCCCTGACCGAGTTTGATGATAAAACCCATCATTTAGAGAAACTTGATGTTTGTGCCACAACAGCATCAGAAACGATGAACAATGTCTAAGTGGATTACTGGAGGGATTTCCTTCACAGCGTGTTCATGTGTAGATCTGGTGCAGACACAAAGAACATGCTGCGTGTGAGACAATGTAACGACACATTCATAGCATCATTTAGGACATCACTGCATCCAGCAGAGCTCTACTTCATTAAATGTGTTTCTACCCAACAACATTGGTCTGTCATGACAAAAATGTCCTCCAAACAAGACCATTAGCGCCTTAAGCATCCAGACTGAAAACTATTTATAACTGTCTGTACGCCACAGCAAATCAGACGATGAACACGAGGCTGCGTGACGTTCCTCTGTCAACACGAAGGTTACAGTAGAAAAGATAAAGCTTGTGTCAGATTGAATGTGCTCATAAATTCAAAGCTAAACTATCAAAACGGTAGAGCATTTCATTTACAGCCCAAGACAGCAACCTGCAGAAAAACAAGCAACTCTGATTCTGCGATCTAATGGGAGTCATGGGTAACGCATTAAAACAAAGCCTCACATTGTTCAGTCTCTGCTAAAAATACACAACTGATGGCTACGTTTCTCTTCAGCTTTGCCTCGACGATTTAGGACGGTTTTAGCGACAAAAACTGCTCTGTGAGCAATGAGGACATTTGCAGCGACCGCTCTCTTGCAGGCCTGAAAAGTCATGAGAGTAAAGTACAAACCTGATCTGCAAAGTCTTCGTCTTCTTTTTCAGCCTCATCAAAATGAGTGGCCTTGAGTTTGTAGTCTTTGTTCAGTGTTTGCTCCCTTTGTTTTCAGTTATCCCCAGAGTGGACAGATGGCTCCCTCTGCCCTCAGACCGGCTGGAGCGAAGGCAGGCTTTGCTGTTAGTCCCTCAGCTTAACCCGGGATAAGCCCCTACGCAGGGCAAGTGAACCCGCATCTCCTGCCCAAGTGTCCGTGTCACAACCACCAAAGAGGCGTTCCTCTGCAGAAAGATCCACGAGCAGAGGAGGTCTGCAGGGCAAGAAGGCTGCTGTCAACAATCTGTATGTGTCCTAAGAAAGCATCATCGGCACAGACTGCTGCTGATCCCAGGCTTCCTTTGCCAGCTTATGACTCCATTGCTGCAGGTCTTCCTCTCCACAGTCTCACAGCTTCATACAAGAAGACGAAATGAGGACAAAACCACATCAGGTATTTAGTGATGTTAAGTACAATGTCTTCATGGGGGGTTTCCTCCCCCCTCGTGGCCTCTGCCCTCCTACACAAAAGCCCCTCTGCCCTTGCAATGGGGGCATACTGGATACAATACGGCCCTTCCCTGCACAGAAAAATGTATTCAGCCGAGCCTCAAAACTGCCAAGAAAACCAACCAGTGAAGCAGAAGCGACAAATTGAATTAACTTTCAGTGCGTGGACACAGTAATGGCCTCACACTCATCCACAGCCTCTCAGCAGAATCACAACCATTTCTATCAGTGAGCAGACCAAACATCTTTTCTGGTCCTGCTGAAGCTTCGCAGCTTTTCACTTTTGGAGCTCAACATGAGGTCAACAGTTTTACCTGATAAAGGTCAGAAAGCGTTCAGTTCAATTAGAAAAATATAGGAAAGTCTGAGCTTCCACTGAAAGTACTGTGCTGTGAAGGCAGCGTGTGGCGGACGTTCCTGTCCTCTCTCAGACCTCGCCTGGTGTTTAAAATATTGCATTTGTTGTCTCTTGACACACTGAATTATTATTTATTTTCACAATAAATAAAACAACAACCTTGTACAGGAAACATTTCAATGTCCAACAGTTTTCTAAAGCAGATGGAATTTCTGTCAAATCCACAGCATAAATTCTGCAGCTGAAGTGATTTTATCTGTGGAAGGTTTTCATTCACTGCCTTTGCAGGACGGCCTCCCTCCCAAAAGGCAGGAGGACGTTGCACTTCTCTCCTCAGCATGTTTCCCTGCAAATGCATGGTTGGTTGTCATATTTGTCACATTCATCATGAAAAAGTCCTTTTTTCCCCACCATCTCCTACGTTCTGTTAAACAGGAAAGAATTTGAACAGCTTTTCCTCACATCCCAGCTTGTTTGTGGATGCTTACTGGAATTTACTTGGAAACAAAGAAAAAACTGGTTAGCCCCTGATGCTAACACTCAGCTGTTTCTCTGACTCGTCTCCTGAGAAATCCCAGCCGTTCTTCTTTAGCAAATCTCTCAAGCTCCTGCATGATGATGGCCGTCTGCCATAGACCTAGGCTTCAGTTCAGCCACACCTTTTCAGTGGGACTCAGGTGTGCAGGCCAGCCGGAAACATTCTTCTGACGGTCGTTCTACACCAGAAGCGTTGGATGTTTGAGTAGTCGTGTTGAAAGACAAAGTGATGACCCAGACCCAGTCTGGCTGCTGACTGTTGAGGCTTTCCGTCAAAATCTTCCCCTTCTTCCATTATTCTTTCCACCTTGAGGAGATTCCTAGTTCCAGAGCCAGTGAAGCCTCCCCGCAGCATAATACTTCCACCACCATATTTCACTGTGGGGATGGTGTTCTTTGGGTTGTGTTCCTCTCCCTTCCAGATCGAGAGGTTGTCTTCTTTCAGACTACAATTCCTGACCTAAGTCCTTATTGGTCTCCTGGCAGTTGTTCTGGGGTCTCTAGACACATTTGGTCGTCCTTCCTCTGCCAGGCTTGTTCTGGTTGAATTTCTTGATGACACATCGCACCCTGGTTCTTGACACTTGGAAATGATAAGTTTGTAAATCCTCCTGCTTTGAGCACCAATGATCTTTTTTGTCAAGTCTGAACTGATTTCTGTTTGTTTTTGATGCTTTCTTTAGTGACAGCTGAAACCTGAGCGCTTTTATGACTAAATAGAGAAATATGAAACAAAGGTAAAAGACATTATGCGCAACATTTGTTTGTCCTAAAGGTCAATAAAAAGGTCAATTCTTAATCATTTGGTAGTTTTTCCTTTTTGTGAAACTATTTTGTTTTTACATGAAAATAAAGAAATGGAAGCATTCATAATAAAGCTGAGATTTTAGGAAAAGCTGTGTTCAAATTGGTTGCTCTGTTTATCAGGACTTGGCAGAGAAAACCTTGTCTTGTGATCATTTCACTGATCGCTGGCATCGATCCTCAGCTCTGATTATTTTGCTGTAAAGTCCTGAAATCTTCTGGACGAGTTGGCCCCACCACACATGGGGGGGCTGTCAGACCAGCCCTTCCTCCTGTCATTGTTGACAGAGCAGACTGAACGCTGAAGGAGATGCTAACGTCTACCAGCTGAACAGGACAGAAACATTCAGGAGGACGTCCGTCCTGGCCAAAGGTGGAATTCATGTCAGATGTGTTTCCCTGGTAAAAGCAGATTTGAAGGGGGATTGTTGGCCATTAAAACAGACTCACCATATTCTTCGGGAATTATTGTGGTTTATGAAGGAGCAGACATAGATTCACTCATTCTACAGACTCAGACTCACATCAGAAATGACAATTTGTGTATTTTTTGAACAATACCTGGATGATAAAATGCAGATTTTTGAGAAAAGTTCAGGATTTTTCAAGCGCTTTATGGTATAAAAATATGATATTCCTTTTGTTTCATTGTGTTTCTGTAAGGAACAGTGATGATGATGATGATGATGATGATGATGATGATGCTGATGTTGGAGCTACCAGGGACAACTAGAGAGGAGATTCATGGAGGTGTGAAGGTTGGAGGCGGATGATTCTCTGAGGAGAATCTATCAGCTGATAGTGAAGCTGTGAGCTTCAGAGCTCAGCCTCAGTGACGGAGCTGACAGTGCTGATCATGTTTCAGCACTTTTATACCCAATTACATAGAAGTTATACAATTATATACCGAATTTGATCATTAGTGTTTATTTTGGCTTCATTTGAATTCGATTGTCCCAAAGTTAGTCTGAAATAACCATCAGCAAAGTGGATTACAGTTTGCAGAGCCTGCAGGTTCCATCCAGTTAGTATTCTAATCTCAAGGATTTTTGACAGAAACTGTGGAAAGATCCACTCGCGGTGAATTTTTACAACTTTATTGTAAAATATTTGATTGATGGAAATAAGATCACGTGGTTTCTGAGTAGGACCACGTGACGGTCAGAGACGGGTCACGTGACTGTGACCCACAACAACACCGTTTCCACTCGAGCTCGTGCTGGGGGCTTCCCGTCCGCGGGGACACTTGGGGAGGCGGCGGCTCCTCCCGTGATTCCCCGCCCTCCAGACCGGGAGCAGGAAGTCCGTTCTCTGGCTTCTGGACCTTGGACCCGCAGCGTGTGCGGGAGGAAACGCCATGGACTTCCACAGACTGAACACCTTCGGGGTTTTCCAGCGACTCTGGCCTCATTACGGCTACGAGCGGGACTTTGGAGAGCTGCGGGAGCGGGAGTTTCCGAGGATGGCGGGTAAGAGCTCCCGCACCGCGGTCAGCATCTGCGCAGACGCAGCAGTTGCAGCTAACGCGCAGCCTCTGCGCAGACGCAGCCTCTGCAGTCGCTGACCTGCTGCTGTCAACAGGAGTGACGTACCTGGACCACGCAGCAGCCACTCTGCACCCAGACTCTCTGCTCAGGGGTTACTTCCAGGACATTTCCTCTAACGTTTATGGTAAGACTGGACAGTTTTCCCTTTTCCTGTTACACCCGGCCGTAACTTGGTGGGTTTTCCTGCAGGAAACCCCCACAGCCACAGCCCCAGCAGCAGGCTGACCCATGACACCGTGGAGCGGGTCAGATACAGGTAAGGTCCAGGGCCACCTCCATAATGAGTAGTGAAATAGTGAGTGAAATCGGAGCCTTTCCTTCTAGGATCCTGCAGCATTTTAACTCCAGCCCTGACGAGTACTCTGTGGTCTTCACTTCTGGCTGCACTGCTGCTCTCAAGTTAGTGGCTGAGATTTTTCCCTGGAGCCCACAGACAGACCAGGAAACAGGAAGTGTCTTCTCATATCTGACGGACAACCATACCTCGGTTGTGGGCATGAGGGGACACACCTCTGCCCTGGGGGTCGCTGCCCTGTCTGTCCTTCCAGGAGAAATGGAAAACAAAGAAAAAGAGGACTGCCCAGATGAAGATGCTCCTTGCCAAACAGCACACCTGTTCTGTTACCCAGCACAGAGCAATTTTTCTGGAAGAAAGTACCCCCTGAGCTATGTGAGGGGCATCCAGAGCAGACGTCTGTACCCGGCCAGCCACCGCCGAGGCCGCTGGTTTGTTCTGCTGGATGCAGCTTCCTATGTCAGCTGTTCCCCTTTGGACCTCCGGGACTGCCCTGCGGATTTCATCCCCATCTCCTTCTACAAGATGTTTGGCTTCCCCACCGGTCTGGGGGCTCTGCTGGTCCGAAACAGCACAGCAGGATCTCTGAGAAAGACCTACTTTGGAGGAGGCACAGCAGCCGCTTACCTCACCAGTGAGGATTATTACGTGGAGGCAGCAAACATCTCTGACAGGTAGAGCCTGGTAGAAATATTCTAAACACATGTCCACACCTTTATTCTGAAATCCTCTGCTTCTCCTTCCACATTAAAGGTTTGAAGATGGGACCATATCATTTTTGGACATCGTTGCTTTAAACCATGGCTTTGAATCTCTCTACAGGATAGCAGGTGAAGGGAAGGAGCACGATGAGGATTTCAGTTGGAACTCTTTACTCAACGCACAGAATCTTTGCTTTGGTGTCGTTTGTAGAACATTATCAGCTTCAGCCCTTTCTGCTTTCAGGAAACATGCACAACATCCAGCTGCACACGTTTGGCTTGGCACGGTACACATTCCTACTGCTCTCCGGTCTTTGCCACGGCAACGGGAGGCCGGCGGCTCAGATATATGCAGATGGCCACTTTGACAGTCCGGCCACTCAGGGATCGATCCTGAACTTCAACCTTCTGGACTCTAACGGGAGAATAATCGGATATTCCCAGGTGCCTTCAATGAACAAGCTTCTGCTGAGTCTGGTTCCGACTGTTGACATTTACGTTTGACAGCAAATCCTCTTTTACCCTCAGGTGGACCGGATGGCAAGTCTGTACAACATCCATGTGCGCACAGGCTGTTTCTGTAACACAGGGGCCTGTCAGGCCTTGATCGGCATCACCAACCAGCAGATGAAGAGAAACCTTCAGGTGGGAGACGGAGGAAAGCTAAAGTGGCTGTTCAGGGTCTGCACAGACTTTAAAAAGCATGATGCTCTTTAAGGCGGGCCACGTCTGTGGAGACAGCATTGACCTGGTGGATGGCCAGCCCACTGGATCGGTTCGAGTGTCCTTTGGCTACATGTCGTCATTTGAAGACTGTCAAAAGTTCCTGAGCTTTGTTGCCGAGTGCTTTGTGGAGAAGCCGGTCACTGTGGACCCAGACAGACTACAAGGTCTCCTACCTGTCAGTGCACCATCAGAGAGATCCAACGGTGTCTGGCCCATCCAAGCCTCTCAGAAAGAGTCATGTCAGGTTGTCCAGAGGGAAGAGCCAGTGGAACGGAGAGACAGCCACAGAGACGCCTACACTCTGACCAACATCTACATTTATCCTGTGAAGTCCTGTGGAGCATATGAGGTCTGAGCCCTCTCCTGTGAGCGCTGCTCTCGCTGCCGCTGCATGTTTGATGCAACTTTGCCATTTCCCATGCAGGTCCGTAACTGGCCCGTGGGGCCGCGAGGTTTATTATATGACAGAGCCTGGATGGTGGTGAACAGAAACGGAGTTTGCTTAAATCAGAAGAGGGAGCCTCGCCTGTGCCTCATCCGCCCCCGAATCCACCTTCCCTCCAACAAACTGATGCTGCAGGCTCCAGGTCAGCAGGTCCATGACCACCTCTGAAAATAAAGGCGCCGTTTCACTCTGGTGTTGGTTGTTACCCATAAAAGTACTTTTTTTCTGAACCATGACCCTGTAGGGATGGAGACCATTTCAGTTCCTCTGGAAAAGGACATTCTGCTGCACACAGGCTCTGCTGTGAGTCAGAGTAAAGTCTGCGGTGACAGGTAAGCCGGTCGGACGCTGGACACGGCGGCACATATCCTCTGTTCCACATTTGTTTTTGTCAGATCACAGATCACTACGGTGTCGCATGACACACCGTGGAGCCCACGTCTCTGCTCTCAGAAAAGTCCTCCGTCGTAGGAAAAACACAAACGAAAGGCAGGGGACGGTAATCCTTTAGAAAAGCCCACATGACAAAAACGCTGTTAATCTGTAGATTCTGCGATGAAGACATTTCTCCAACCAGCGCTCAGCATCAGCCCTTTGCAGATTTCCCCTGAGGCCTCCTGAAAGTAATCCTCTCTGCTCCAGGGTGGAGACTGTTGACTGCGGGGCCGAGGCTGCTTCCTGGCTGTCAGGCTTCCTCGGACAGCCATGCCGCCTGATAAGACAAAGTCCAGACTTCACCCGAGAAATGAAGAAGAGACCGTGTGACGGTATGAAGGGCGTCGGGTCCACCAAACATGAACAAAGACAATGTCACTGCAGACAGACAGATGCCTTTGAAACTGGACATAAAAATGTTAAAATAGTTTCTATTTTTATAGACATTAATCTAAACAACATTGGTCTCTAAGTGTAACCATAAAATGTTCTGATGGTCTTAAAAGAAGATTCATACTTTGAATTAAGATTTAGATTAAGCAGTGACGTGCAGTCAGGGGAGGCAACATATAGCTTAAAAAATACATGCATTAAATAAGATGAATATACTGGTTATTATAAAAAATTACAAACTAAGATTCTTTTCAGACATGTCTATGCTATGATAACTTGTTTCTGTGTGTGTTTTCAATGTTTCTTTGGTATGAATTTCCTGTTAAAATAAACAAAAAAGCGGCAGGTGAGGCACCGGCAGCCCATGCCTCACCTGCGCCCAGACTGTGCCGCACACCCTGACTGAGCTGCAGCTGACGCATAAGCTTTGTGTTTTGGTCTTTCTATCGTCCCCAAAGATAACTTTCTCGCCAACTGCCTGATTGGTGCCAGTTTTTAACTCATTTAGACTTTCATCCACTAAAAATGCTCATTAAAAAGACAATAGAGGAAGCCCGCAGTACATCTGCCTGAAGGCAGAGGGCGCTAGGGATCCCAGAGAATGTGACACCGCCACATTTTCTGGATGGAGAATTTGTCCAGAAGCATCTCTGGCAGTGGTCTCCATGGAGACGGAGACTTTCCAAACTGTAGAAAGAAAAGGAAAACATCTACAAACTATGGAGTGATATTTACGCCACCACGTTACACACAAAACTTTCTAAGCTGCAAATGAAATTATTTCATATTTGCCTTCAATTTTTGTTTTTTGCGTAAAAATTCTTTTTTGTGTTTGCAACCATAATGTTTCTGCATGCGTTGTGTCCTCATGTCGCTTTTTTCCTGTCCTTGATTTTGCTCTCATAAGTTTCAGTTACCCTAACCAGGTCACACGGTTCTGATGATCTGGAGGAGAAATCTGTTAATTTTCTCCTCTAACGGAGGGAAAAGAGTCTAGATGGAAATGAACAGTTCCTCTCACCGTCCAAAAACATGCTTCATAGGTTCTTTGGTTACTCTAAACTCTAACTTGCAGGTGTGAGTGTGCATGTGAGTGTGCACGGGTGTGTGATTGTGGCCCTGTGACAGACTGGTGACCTGTCCAGGACTTCCCCCGCCCTCACCCATGAGTGGCCAGGATAGGCTCCAGCAGCCCCGTGACCTCGGAAGGGACAAACGGGTTTGGACGATGGATGAATGACTCAGACTGTTTGATCTTTAACCTCTGTGACCTTTCCCAGCTAACGACCATCCAGAGTCTTTTGTTCTGAAAGAGCCGCTCCGTCATCCTGACGGATCTTCCTCCAAATGTTTCTCAGACATTAAATGTGGTCAAATCCAAACTGTTGCCGGTTCTTTAAAAACATGTTTGTGAGACTCTGGGCTTGTTTAACTTGGTTCTTTGCTATTCCAACAGGTTTGGTGCAGAATGCTTTGATGAAAGGTCGGTTTAAGGTCGTCTTGTTGGACAAAGTTCTTTTTTTCTGTGGATGGAGACGACTGCGTTGCATCAGTTCATATATCTCTGTCTGAGCTTCAGACTCTGAAAACAGACTTACCTCATCTAAACTCTGGGTTACAGACCAGCCTCAGTTGAAAGGTGTGCTCGGCAGGGAGGATCTTATAAATCTCAGTGTTGAACTGCATGATGGGAAATGTAGGATCCCGCTTTCTGTGAGCTCTAATTAACTACATTAAAGATGTGTCTGCATCTGCTCTAAAGATGTCCACCCCTCCTAAACCATCTCCATTCCAAACTATAAAGGTCCAGACTTTAAATCTGTGTGTGACCTGTGTTCCAGCCGTGTTACATTTCTTTTGTCCTTCATTTCCCACAATGCTCTGCATCCATCATTTGGTGTAATCCTTCCTTGCTGGTGAAGGGCCGTGTCTTTCATCACTTGTAATCCAGGCTTTCTTTTAAATACGTGTCTTCCCCCTGAGCGTGAGATCCTCCTGGTTCTGTGATCCGGGCCGGCTCTCTGGTGGGACGCCGCCCCCTGCAGAACCTTCACAGGCCCTGGTGGGAAACCCTTTCATGTGTGAACAGCAGCATCGCTGTAGGAGGAGGTTCAGCCTCCGCGTGTGAACGCTTTCCACGTCTTTCAGGAAGTAACTGAAACCGCTGCGTGGGGTTATTCTGTCCAACAGCGGTTCTCATATTTGTGTTTGGAGCTTTTGTGGCGTGATGACTCATGGCGTCAGTCTTCAGTCGGTCCGAGCTGCTCCATGTACAGATGTTGTCCTCAAAGCCAACAAATGAAGTCTTTCCTTTCCAGCTGCCCCCTCCCCGTCCCTCTCTCTGGCGAATGAAGCCCAGTATCTCATGATCAACCTCGCCAGCGTGAAGCTCGTTCAGAGTCTAATGAGCAGCAGGTCTGAACACAGCAGACGTTTTTCTACATTTGCATGGCTCCAGGATGCATTGACATGATACAGGCTGGTCTCTGCAGCTCAGTGGAACAACGGCTCCTCATTTCCTTCTGTCACAGGCAGGGCGGCGGCGAGGACCAGGAGCTCCTCGTCTCTCAGAATGTCATCAGGCGCTTCCGAGCCAATTTAGTCATCACTGGAGGAGAACCATTCGAGGAGGATAATTGGTCACACTTGATCATTGGCAGCACCCGCTTCGTGGTGAGCTGACACTCTGACTTGAATGTGACATCTTCAAACGCATTCAAAGCCAGTCAAGTGGATTATTGCCAAAGCCTGTGCCCTGTGTGATAAACCGTAAGGTCGCGGGTCAGTGTGGCAGATGCCAGATGGTGGGAATAGACCAGGACACCGGAGCCAAGTCTACAGAGCCGCTCATGTCCCTGTCTGCCCTCCGAGGCGGGAAGGTGGGTCAGAAACATTCGCCGCTCCTCATTTTTCTGTGTGTGAAGCAGGAACAGAAAAACCAAAGATGATGGAGATGTTTCCACCTTTAGGTGACGTTTGGCGTGTATCTGACTCATCAGACTCCAGACGGCTCTGCAGCAGGAGACGCCCTCTCTGTTGGTTCTGTTATCCAGCCGGAACCACACGGGCCTTGAAGGGTCACCTCTTTGTTTTTTCTCATCGCTGTGAATCCTCCCATCTTTTTTAACGTTTTGAAAATGAAAAACATCAAAGATTTGGAATTCAGCTCTTAGATGGAATCACCTGAAATCTTAGCTACAAAGGAAATGTTATTTCAACAGCTGCTGATTTATCTCATCAACCTTCTTTACCAGCCAAAGACAGAAATGAATGTTTAACATATGCCGATGATCTACTGTTGACAGAAGAGCGGCGATTTGTTAGGAACGCAGCATCAGTGGAGGATCACTGAAAGGAGCGTTGCATCCTCTAAAGATGAAGTCACCACATTGCCTTCCCTTTAGCACCTTTACAACACCATGAACTGTAAAGGCAATGAGTGTAATGAACATTGACATAATCAACAGCAAGAGAATGAAAATAAAAGGCACATTAACACTTCAGCTTTGGTTCGTTTATTAATGCTGAAAAATAAAAACCAAAGTCCAGATGACCTTTTAACCTTTTTCTGGGATCAGGGAGAGTCTTTAGGCAGAAATCTCACCAAGCCGTTTCTGAAGCCGGTTTATTGTCTTTAGAAAGTCTTTGAAAGCAAGAAGAGGTAAGAAGAAACATTCGTTCAGACTCAAATCCAAATTAACAGTGTGAAACGTTCGAGTAAATAGCGTTCAGTTATGGAGCAATCTTAGCAGAAACCATCTTCAGTGAATTTGATTTACTGGTGACATTGCTGAAGTATTCTGAAGAAAAATGTGTAAAAACATCTGCAACAGTAGAAAGTAGAAAATACTTTGTACTTTCAGTTTAGTTCCTGTTTACGTTTTGGCTTTGATTGTTCGACATTAAATCTAAGACTTGGAGTTTTCTGTATGTTTTGGTGTTCATAACGGAATACTACAAAGATCTGATTCTGTTTCCAAAGTAAAGAAGAACCAAACCCTCTATGGCAGGTCTGCAACCTGAGGCCCCGGAGCCACTTTACCCTCTGTAGGGGCTCTCTGGCTGAAGATAAATACACTATTTTTTAAAGTAATGGTTTCTTAATTAGCATAGTTTAACTTACATGAGTTAAGTTTATAAATGTACGGCAGAGGTATGTAAAGGTTTTACGTCACGTTTCCCTCAGGATGCACAGATTTCAAACCCTAAACTAAACTTTGGTCTGAACTCTGACCTTTTGTGATCGCTCACTTCATTTGATGAGTTTAAGACGAAGTAACCAGCCGTGTAAGCCAGGGTTGCTTTGAATGAACTCTAGTTTTTATGTCATTTAAACGAATCTGATCTCAATTCTTCACACTTGGTGAACATTTAAATCTTTACATTACATGAATCATAAAAATGCCCAGACATTGTGTAATTTATTTGATATATTTAAACTTTTGTAATAGACCCTTACTTTATTATTTCTTAAGTTATATTTGTTTTCATATTTGTTTTTTTTTGTCTATCTTTATCTCAGAATTCATATTGTTGTCATTGATATATATGCCGTGGTTGTTTTTTTTTTAAATATTTTCTTCAATTAAAAAAAATAATAAATAAAAATCAAAAATATTTTTTGGGTGCATTCCCTGCGGGCGCCACAAGGGGTGCTCAGTGCGCCCGCGGGCACAGGGTTGGTGACCCCTGATTTAACATGTCTTCATTACTGTTCTGGCCTGGGATGTTTTTAAGGTGGACCTGACTGTTGTCTGTTCCACTGAACAGGGTTTGCCTCAGATTTTCTCTCATTTGTGTCAAACATGTTTTCTGTGCCCTAAGACCAGACTGGAAGAACGGCGGGTTCTGCTTAAGGTGGATTCGGGGGCATTGTGGTACAATAGCTGTCAGCTAAAGCAGGGCTACCTTAAAAATCCAATCCCGTCTTTCCTCGTAAATTTGCGATAAAAGTTGCTCAAAGTCCAAAGCGGCAGGAATTGTGAAGCGTGTTTCCTCGTGGACGTGGAAAACTGCCGTGTTTTTTTTTAGTTCCACAGACGTAAGACTATGAAGAGAAGAAACCTCCAGCAGAAACCGTCTCCTTCCAAACCGACCAGAACCCGGAAGTCTGGCAGAACCGAGAAGCATGAACGGTGAGTTCACGGTCATCTGAACACTGACGTCACCAGCAAAGACTGCGTCACCGGCTCCTCCTTTGTGCTGTCAACGCGCTGCCATCAGAACCGAACCTTCAGCATGGATCAGCCTAATACCTTAGAGGGCGTGGCTTTGACCACACGCTGCGGGGAATGCTGGGTAACTCAGTTCAGTAAGAAAAATAAATCTTACTGGGCAAAAAAGCGAAGGATTCAGACTCAAAACCCTTCTGAAGGTGGATTCTGATGCTCCAGTGCAGTGGTAGGGCGGTCGACCCATGATCGTAAGATTGCAGGTTCGATTTCCGCCTTGCACGCCCATGTGTCGAAGTGTCCTTGGGCAAGACACTGAACCCCGCCTTGCCTCTGGTGGGCGGTTGGCGCCAGTGTTCAGCGGAGCCCCACCAGTGTGTGAATGTGTGTGTGCATGGGTGAATGGGACTGTGACTGTAAAGCGCTTTGGGCCTTCGTAAGAAGGTAGAAAGCTCTATACCATCTTCTCTCCTAGATCTTGTGGGTATAGTCCTAAACTCATGTTGAGCAGGAGCGCTTCAACCACCAGAGTTAGAGCAGAACCACGTTGCAGTCACTGGAAATCTTTTCTCAACAAGAAATGATTCATCAGCATTATGAACGGACAAAGTCTCCAGACGTTGGTCCACCTCTCAGGTCCATTTGGGGGACAGTCCTGGAAGGAAATGCAGTCCTCCAGACCTCAGCAGCAGCTTCACCGCAGATGTGGAGGAAAAGGAAAAGCAGACATAGTTTGCAGAAATAGTCTGAACAACAACTGCTGTTCCATGATGGGGGTTCAAAATCAAGATGGAGACAGGTGGAGGTTTTAGAGGCTGGTGGAGGTTTATGAAGGTTATAGAGGCTGCTGGAGGTTTATAGAGACTGGTGGAGGCAGTGACGTGCGGTGAGATGAATGGGTGGTGAGGCACTGACGTCATCAGTCAGATTTACAAACATATGAACCATACTGAGTAACTTATTCACCATTTGATTGACAACAATTAACGTGTTTTGTTTAAAATATCATTTCAACGTGTTTTTTTCATATACAAACTGCAGCATAGAAAAAAAGCACAAACCTTATTATCGTCTTACCTTTACTTGTAAATAAAGTCCAGACGCCGCTCCTTCTGAAGAAAATGACTTGCCGCTTGCTATCACTTATTCTATTATTTCTTTTAGCGTCATAATCTCAGGGCTCACCGGCGCCCCCTAACATGAGGCACGAGAAATACTGGCCTCACCCAGCGGCTTTTTTGCCGGCGTTTAGCGCTCAGCACAAGAAACACGTCCCTAGGTTTGAGAAACCGTGAGGTTTATAGAACTGGTGGAGGCTTTTTAGAGGCTGGTGGAGGCTTATAGGAGACTGGT
This sequence comes from Oryzias sinensis, assembly GCA_037389245.1. Taxonomy (NCBI): domain Eukaryota; kingdom Metazoa; phylum Chordata; class Actinopteri; order Beloniformes; family Adrianichthyidae; genus Oryzias; species Oryzias sinensis. The sequence continues at coordinate 482,678 of CM074500.1, forward strand.
GGAGGCTTATAGAAACTGGTGGAGGCTTTATAGAGGCTGGTGGAGGTTTATAGAGGCTGGTGGAGGCTTATAGGAGACCGGTGGAGATTTATAGAAACCGGTGGAGGCTTATAGAACTGGTGGGAGGTTTATAGGAGGCTGGTGGAGGCTTATAGAGGTTGCTGGTGGAGGTTTATAGAAACTGGTGGGAGGTTTATAGAGACTGGTGGAGGCTTATAGAACTGGTGGGAGGTTTATAGAAACCGGTGGAGGTTTATAGAGGGCAGGAGGTTTATGAAGGTTATAGAGGCTGGTGGAGGTTTATAGAGACTGGTGGAGGTTTTAGAGGTTGGTGGAAGCGAGTAGAGGCTGGTGGAGGCTTATGAAGGTTATAGGAGGCTGGTGGAGGCTTATAGAGACCGGTGGAGGTTTTAGGAGGTTGGTGGAAGTTTATAGAGGCTGGTGGAGGTTTATGAAGTTATAGAGGCTGGTGGAGGTTTATAGAGACTGGTGGAGGTTTGTAGAGGATGGTGGAAGTTTATAGAGGCTGGTGGAGGTTTATAGAGGCTGGTGGAGGTTTATAGAGACTGGTGGAGGTTTATAGAGACTGGTGGAGGTTTATAGAGACTGGTGGAGGTTTATAGAGACTGGTGGAGGTTTATAGAGACTGGTGGAGGTTTATAGAGGCTGGTATGGAGGTTTATAGAGACTGGTGGAGGTTTATAGAGACTGGTGGAGGTTTATAGAGGCTGGTGGAGGTTTATAGAGGATGGTGGAAGTTATAGAGGCTGGTGGAGGTTTATAGAGGCTGGTGGAGGTAAAATGAAGGTTATAGGAGGCTGGTGGAGGTTTATAGGAGACTGGTGGAGGTTTATAGAGACTGGTGGAGGTTTATAGAAACTGTGGAGGTTTATAGAGACTGGTGGAGGTTTATAGAAACTGGTGGAGGTTTATAGAACTGGTGGAGGTTTATAGAGGCTGGTGGAGGTTTATAGAGGCTGTGAGGGTTTATAGAAACTGTGGAGGTTTATATAGAGACTGTTGGAGGTTTATAGGAGGCTGGTGGAGGTTTATGTGAAGGTTATAGGAGGCTGTGAGGCTTATAGAGACTGGTGGAGGTTTTAGAGGCTGGTGGAAGTTTATAGAGGCTGGTGGCGGTTTATGAAGGTTATAGAGGCTGGTGGAGGTTTATAGAGATTGGTGGAGGCTTGTAGAGGATAGGGAAGTTTATAGAGGCTGGTGGAGGCTTGGTGAAGGTTATAGAGGCTGGTGGAGGTTTATAGAGGCTGGTGGAGGTAAAATGAAGGTTATAGAGACTGGTGGGAGGTTTATAGAGACTGGTGGAGGTTTATAGAGGCTGGTGGAGGTTTATGAAGGTTATAGAGACTGGTGGAGGTTTAAAGAGGATGGTGGAAGTTTATAGAGGCTGGTGGAGGTTTTAGACGCTGGTGGAGGTTTACAGGAACTGGTGGAGGTTTATAGAGGCTGGTGGAGGTTTATAGAGGCTGGTGGAGGTTTTAGACGCTGGTGGAGGTTTATAGAGGCTGGTGGAGGCTTATGAAGGTTGGTAGAGGCTGGTGGGAGGCTTAGAGGCTGGTGGTGGTTTTAGTCACTGGTGGAGGTTTATAGGAGGCTGGTGGAGGTTTGAAGGCTATAGAGGCTGCTGAGTTTATAGAGGCTGGTGGAGGCTTATAGAAACTGGTGGAGGCTTACAGAGGCTGGTGGAGGTTTATAGAGACTGGTGGAGATTTATAGAAACTGGTGGAGGCTTGCAGAAACTGGTGGAGGCTTATAGGAGGCTGGTGGAGGTTTATAGAGGTTGGTGGAGGTTTATAGAAACTGGTGGGAGGTTTATAGGAGTTGGTGGAGGTTTATAGAGGCTGTGGAGGTTTAGAACTGGTGGATAGTTTATAGAGACTGGTGGGAGGTTTATAGAAACTGGTGGAGGTTTATAGAAACTGGGTGGAGTGCTTATAGAGGCTGGTGGAGGTTTATGAAGGCTATAGGAGGCTGGTAGAGGCTTATAGAGACTGGTGGAGGTTTTAGGAGGCTGGTGGGAAGTTTATAGAGGCTGGTGAGGCTTGCGAAGGCTATAGAGGCTGGGTGGAGGCTTATAGAGACTGGTGGAGGTTTTAGAGGCTGGGTGGGAAGCTATAGAGGCTGGTGGAGGTTTATGAAGGTTATAGAGGCTGGTGGAGGCTTTAGAGCCTGGTGAGGTTTGTAGAGGATAGTGGAAGCGAGAGGCGGTGGGAGGTTTATAGAGGCTGGGTGGAGGTTTAAAAGAAGTTTATAGAGGCTGGTGGAGGTTTATAGAGACTGGTGGAGGTTTATAGAGGCTGGTGGAGGTTTATAGAGACTGGTGGAGGTTTATAGAAACTGTGGAGGCTTATAGAGGCTGGTGGAAGTTTATAGAGGTTGGTGGAGGCTTATAGAAACTGTGGAGTGTTTATAGAGACCAGGAGGTTTATATAGAGGCTGTGGAGGTTTAGTGAAGGTTATAGGAGGCTGGTGGAGGTTTATAGAGACTGTGGAGGTTTTAGAGGTTGGTGGAAGCGAGAGGCTGGTGGAGGCTTATGAAGGTTATAGAGGCTGGTGGAGGTTTATAGAGACTGGTGAGTTTAGAGGATAAGGGAAGTTTATAGAGGCTGGTGGAGGTTTATAGAGGCTGGTGGAGGTAAATGAAGGTTATAGAGGCTGGTGGAGGTTTATAGAGACTGGTGGAGGTTTTAGAGACTGGTGGAGGTTTATAGAAACTGGTGGAGGTTTATAGAGGCTGGTGGAGGTTTATAGAGACTGGTGGAGGTTTATAGAAACTGGTGGAGGTTTATAGAGGCTGGTGGAGGTTTATAGAGACTGGTGGAGATTTATAGAACTGGTGGGAGGTTTATAGAACTGGTGGAGGCTTATAGAGGCTGTGGTGGATAAGTTTACAGAGGTTGGTGGAGGTTTATAGAAACTGGTGGGAGGTTTATAGAGGACTGGTGGGAGGTTTATAGAGTGCTGGCAGGGAGGCTTGGTGAAGGTTGCAGAGGCTGCAGGAGGCTTCTGCAGAGACTGGTGGAGGTTTTAGAGGCTGGTGGAAGTTTATAGAGGCTGGTGGAGGTTTATGAAGGTTATAGAGGCTGGTGGAGGTTTATAGAGGCTGGTGGAGGTTTATGAAGGTTATAGAGACTGGTGGGAGGCTTATAGAGACCTTTCGGTGGAGGCTTATAGAGGCTGGTGGAGGTTTATGAAGGTTATAGAGACTGGTGGAGGTTTAAAGAGGATGGTGGAAGTTTATAGAGGCTGGTGGAGGCTTTAGACGCTTGGTGGGAGGTTTTCTTAGAGGCTGGTGGAGGTTTATAAGAGGTTGGTGGAGGTTTTTAGGACGCTAAGGAGGTTTATAGAGGTTGGTGATAGTTTATGAAGGTTATAGAGCGGTGGAGGTTTATAGAGGCTGGTGGGAGGTTTTAGTCACTGCTGGAGGTTTATAGAGGCTGGTGGAAGTTTATGAAGGTTAGTAGGAGGCTGGAGGTTTATAGAGGTTGGTGGAGGTTTATAGAAACTGTGGGAGGTTTATAGAGGCTGGTGGGAGGCTTATAGGAGACTGGGTGGAGATTTAGAAACTGGTGGAGGTTTATAGAACTGGAGGTTTATAGAGGCTGGTGGAGGTTATAGAGGCTGGTGGAGGTTTATAGAAACTGGTGGAGGTTTATAGAGACTGGTGGAGGTTTATAGAATCTGGTGGAGGTTTATAGAAACTGGTGGAGGTTTATAGAGGCTGGTGGAGGTTTATGAAGGTTATAGAGGCTGGTGGAGGTTTATGAGACTGGTGGAGGCTTTTTAGAGGCTGGGGAAGCTTATAGAGGCTGGTGGAGGCGGTGAAGGTTATAGAGGCTGTAGTGGAGGCTTTGAGAGAGACTGGTGGAGGTTTTAGAGGTTGTGAAGCTTATAGAGGTTGTGGAGGTTTATGAAGGTTATAGAGGCTGGTGGAGGTTTATAGAGACTGGTGGAGGTTTGTAGAGGATGGTGGAAGTTTATAGAGGCTGGTGGAGGCTTGCGGCTGTTAGAGGCTGGTGGAGGTTTATAGAGGTTGGTGGAGTAAATGAAGGTTATAGGAGACTGGTGGAGGTTTATAGAGACTGGTGGAGGCTTATAGAAACTGGTGGAGGTTTACAGAAACAGGGAGGTTTAGGAGGCTGGTGGAGGTTTATAGAAACTGGTGGAGGTTTAGAGGCTGGTGGAGGTTTATAGGAGACTGGTGGAGGCTTACAGAAACTGGTGGAGGCTTATAGAGGCTGGTGGAGGGTTTATAGAGACTGGTGGAGATTTATAGAAACTGGTGGAGGTTTATGAAGGTTATAGAGGCTGGTGGAGGTTTATAGAGGCTGGTGGAGGTTTATAGAGGCTGGTGGAGGTTTATAGAGACTGGTGGAGGTTTATAGAGGCTGGTGGAGGTTTATGAAGGTTATAGAGACTGGTGGAGGTTTAAAGAGACTGGTGGAGGTTTAGACACAGGGAAGTTTATAGAGGCTGGTGGGAGGTTTAAGTGAAGGTTATAGAGGCTGGTGGAGGTTTATAGAGACTGGTGGAGTTTGTAGAGGATAGTGGAAGTTTATAGAGGCTGGTGGAGGTTTGGTGAAGGTTATAGAGGCTGGTGGAGGTTTATAGAGGCTGGTGGAAGTTATAGAGACTGGTGGAGGCTTATAGAGTATCGGTAAGAGGTTTATAGAGGCTGGTGGGAGGTTTATGGCTGCTATAGAGACTGGTGGAGGTTTAAAGAGGATGGTGGGAAGTTTATAGAGAGGCTGGTGGGGTTTTAGACGCTGGTGGAGGTTTTTAGAGTTGGTGGAGGTTTATAGGAGAGGCTGGTGGAGGTTTATAGGAGGCTGGTGGAGGTTTTAGACGCTGTTGAGGTTTATAGAGGCTATGGAGGTTTATGGTTGCTATAGAGTGGCTGGTGGGAGGTTTATAGAGGCTGGTGGAGGTTTTTAGTCACTGGTGGAGGCTTATAGAGGCTGGTGGGAGGTTTATGAAGGTTATAGAGGCCAAGCGGAGGTTTATAGGGAGACTGGTGGAGGTTTTTTAGACGCTGGTGGAGGTTTATAGAGGTTGGTGGAAGTTATAGAGACTGGTGGAGGTTTATGAAGGTTATAGAGGCTGGTGGAGGTTTATAGAGGCTGGTGGAGGTTTTAGACGCTGGTGGAGGCTTATAGAGACTGGTGGAGGTTTATGGTTGCTATAGAGGCTGCTGGAGGTTTATAGGAGACTGGTGGAGGTTTTTTAGACGCTGGTGGAGGTTTATAGAAACTGGTGGGAGGTTTATAGAAACTGGTGGGAGGTTTAGGAAGCTGGTGAGGTTTATAGAAACTGGTGGGAGGTTTTAGAGGCTGGTGGAAGTTTATAGAGGCTGGTGGAGGCTTATAGAACTGGTGGAGGTTTATAGAGGCTGGTGGAAGTTATAGAGACTGGTGGAGGTTTATAGAGGCTGGTGGAGGTTTATAGAGACTGGTGGAGGTTTATAGAGGCTGGTGGAGGTTTAGAGGCTGGTGGAGGTTTAAATAAGCTAGAGGTTGGTGGAGGTTTATAGAGACTGGTGGAGGTTTATAGAGCTTGGTGGAGGTTTATAGAAACTGGTGGAGGTTTATAGAGGCTGGTGGAGGTTTATAGAGGCTGGTGGAGGCTTGGGGCTGTTATAGGAGGCTGGTGGAGGTTTATAGGAGACTGGTGGAGGTTTTAGAGGCTGGTGGGAGGCTTATAGAACCGGTGGAGGCTTACAGGAGGCTGGTGGAGGCTTGGTGAAGGTTACAGGAGGCTGGTGGAGGTTTATAGAGGCTGGTGGAGGTTTAGACGCTGGTGGAGGTATATGTGAAGGCAGCAGGAGGCTGCTGGAGGTTTATAGAGACTGGTGGAGGTTTATAGAGGATGGTGGAAGTTATAGAGACTGGTGGAGGTTTATGAAGGTTATAGAGGCTGCTGGAGGTTTATAGAGACTGGTGGAGGTTTATAGAGGTTGGTGGAGGTTTTAGAGGCTGGTGGAGGTTTATAGAGGTTGGTGGAGGTTTATAGAGGCCAGGAGGTTTTTAGAGGTCAGGAGCTTATAGGAGGCTGGTGGAGGTTTATAGAGGCTGGTGGAGGTTTTAGACGCCTGTTGAGGCTTATAGAGGCTGGTGGAGTGCTTGCGAATAAGCTATAGGAGGCTGGTGGAGGTTTTAGACGCCAGGAGGCTTATAGAAACTGGTTGGAGGTTTATAGAGGCTGGTGGAGGTTTTAGAGACTAGTGGAGGTTTATGGTGTTGCATCATACTGTTTCTGTTCAATTCAATTTTATTTATATAGTATAATATTACAAAAATAGTGATATCAGTGGGCTTCATACTGGTCATTGTATAATAACATGAAATCAGTTATAGGATTCAATAGGTCATGGCTGAACTAAACTAAACAGACTAAGCTAAACTACTAAATTACGAGGAATGACAGGATTGGAGTTGTTAAGGTAGCACTGCTTTAGCTGACAGCTATTTTAACACAGTGCCCCTGAATCCACCTTAAGAACTCACCGTTCTTTCAGTTTGGCCGTTGTGCTCTGAAAACATTTCGACACAAATGACTAAACTAAACAGACTTGACTACACTGGGCATCCCTGCCCTTAGACCCTCCTGGTTAAGGAAAAACTCCTAAAAAACAGATTCCAGGAAAAAAAGAAGAAACCTCAGGGGTGTCCACGAGAAGGAGGGATCCTCCCCCAGGACAGACATCACTGAGGCCCAAAGGGCCTTCCAGTCACAACTTCCATTCACAGACACCTATATACACGCACACATCCTCTAGCCTTTAGTCTGTCGTACACAGGACTGTGGGCATCTGTGCCTTGCCCAAGGACACTTTGAAGCACAGGCTGGCAGATCAGGAACCAAACCTGTGACTTTCCATTCACAGATCGACCACTGTACCTCTGTGTCAAGGCGACCCCATTAAGGCGTATTTAGCATGTTTTAAGGTAAACGGTAAAAAGAAGCTTCTGTGATGACCTCAGCAGGGTGTGGGCGGAGCTTCAGCTGGAGGAGGCGAGTAAGATGTTCTTTCTAGCATGAGAGGTGGAACATGAGTTCCTCGTCTTCAGGAGCAGTTTGGTTGACTTTAAACTGAAGAGGAGAATATTAATGTGTACAATATATAAGATGGCAGAGAAAACTGCACAGAGATCAAACACTCTTTAAAACGACAAAAGCAGATTCTGATGATCCCACCTCCAGGTAGATTTCCTGAGTTTGGGATTTTATTCCAACATTCTGTGAACAAAGCTGCACAAAAGGAGACTAGAACAACAGAGAAGCTGAGCGGAAAAAAACAGCCGAAGAGGTGAGATGAAGGTGTCAAGTAGACTTTGAGAGCAGCAAAAACTAATTTACAGTTTGGATTGAAACTCCTCGGCAGAAGAAGTGCAGAGAGGAAAGGTGCAAACATGCGACAGCAGAGTTCACGCGGAGACAGACGCACAAACGGCTGAGGTTAACACCCCAGATGCTGTGGCTGCTTTTCTTACAAGATGGGAGTCCTTATAAAACCTTTGGAATCAGTCGAAATTCAAGTTTAAATGCTAAATTTTAACATTAGATATATGGAAACGATTCAAATCAAAAGTGGCTTCATCAGAAATGATAACTCATGCAAAGAAAAAAGTCTAATTAAAGGCTTTCATCGTTTGATTTTATTTACTTCCTTTTTTTAACTCAAGGATGTCATTTAATTAAAACATGAATTTTGAATCAACAAAAGAACGTTTTGCTTGTCAAAATATATGACTTTGCCTTGGTTCCTTTCAGAATAAATGACCTGAACCTCTCACCCATCAGGTCTCCTAAACTTAAGACTGACTGATTAGTGTTAATTGGTGGGGGGTGGGGGGTTATTGTCCAGTAATTGGCTGCGGTCTGGAAAACATGGCTCCTCCACCTCCAGGGGATTGAGTCCAGCCACTGCCTGCATCTTGATTACACCGTGCAGTTCTTCAGCATGTCTCCTCAGCGCTGCTGCATCTCTGCTCCCGCCGGTGGGATGGATGCCGGTTTGTATTTGCAGCACGGCCTCCTGAATGAATTACAGAGGATTTTGGGGAGATTTCTATCTGTGGTTTTCACTTGATGTGTCTCACGTCACCGAGGTGTTTAGATTCTCTGGAGATGCAGCTGTAGCTGCAGGAAGAGAAAATGGTTTGATTGCTGATGTTGGTTTGGGTCGTCACTCTTGTTGAAAATGTGAGGTGGGTGAAGGATAGTCAATTTGTTAATAAAAACTGTTTATTTTTCTGCCACAGAAGAAGCTGTTTGGTTTTCATGTCAGGTCTAGATGCTGAAGGAGATAACGAGAAGAAGGTTTTTCTGTGGAATGTTCAGCATCACTGCAGGAAGCAGCGTAGAGGTGATGCTGGGGACACCAACGAACGCTTCAGCCTCTCTAAATATAAATATCTGGACTCTCTTTCAATAAAATTAATCATTTGTTCCTGTTAGTAAAAAAGCAAACAAAAAGCTAAAGCAGTGCAATATAGACACACTAGACATACTCCCCAGAAGTTCTGACCTTCTGCTCCGCCTTTGAGCAAGGCAGCTCCTCGGCAGGACTGTGCTGCCTCTGCTCTATGAACAGATTTCAGGAAATGATGCTTTTCATTTCTGTCTGTCTCCATCTGATATCAGGTTCCAGCCGTGGATCAAGTGGGGGTTACTGGCTGCCTTTGTGGTCGTCATTGTGATTCCTGTCACACTGGTAGTGATGCCGGAAATAATTCAGCAGTTTGTGTACAAGTACAGACGTAAGGACTGTCAGTTTGGGGGCAGACATGGCGTTGTTGGTTGAAGTCCAGACTAAAGCCGGGTTTTGCTCATGTGCAGTCAGAGTGCCATTCTTTGTGGACCTAAGCCGGCCTGCTGACTTCTCCCTTAATCACACCGTCAACATGTATCTGACCACAGAGGAAGGGATTTCCCTTGGTGTGTGGTGCGTATGTGTTCTTTACTCCACAAAGTAACATGCAAGGTTAGTGCAATGTGAGCTGTTTTTATTTGATTTATTCGTTTATTTGACAGGGACATTGCACATTAAAAAGCATGTCTGCCAATGCACCAGCGTTAGCTACAAAGCTATTTTTCATCTGTCGTCCCTGGACTGACGGTAACATTTTGATTAAGGCACACTGTCCCTGCACATCGCTGGGGAGAGGCTCAAGGGAAGGACCTCGCTTGGTACCAGAACTCTTTAAGGGATGGAAGTCCAGTTTTTATATATTTTCATGGAAACACAGGCACGAGGTATTAGAAACACATTTTTTACAGAAATCGAAAAGATGATGTTAATGTTTATTTTTACAATAAGGTCTTTATTTCTTCCTGTTTGCTCATCATCTCCACAGAGCGGCTGTACACCGAGTGGGCGTGGCTAAAGTGAGCTTTCATCAGAACCTGTTTTTGAAGAAGGGACATGCAAGCATTTGTAGATGACTGACAGCTATGATGTGTCTGCAGTTACTGAGTGCGCTTGGCTACCATGTGCTGGTCCCTGACTACAGAGGTGAGTCCACATGGAGATTCACGCTGTGACTGGTCCCCCTGGACTCACTTTAAAACTGTTTGCAGCTGCATGATCCCTGCAGACCAGAGTAGTTCTGGTTGATTGGTTTGGTTGCTTCACGTGGGGGAGAAGAAGAAATCAATTACTGCCACCTTGTGGTGGTGCAAGGTAAATCTCCTGACACGAGGCTTTCTGGCAGGTTTTGGAGATTCCACAGGAGAGCCAACAGAGTCCGGTCTGACCACGGATGCCACCTACTTGTACAACTGGGTCAAAGCACGCAGTGGAGGCAGCCTTGTTGTGATCTGGGGTCACTCTCTTGGCACTGGGTCAGTTAAAGACTCTTCATCATTCGTCATCAAACATTTTCTCCTTTGGGTCAGTCCATAACCAAACAAGGACGTGCAGATTAAAATGTATAAAAGGATCTTTTCAATTTCTTCTCTTCCATTTCTGCCCACTGAGAGGATTATAATAAAACTGTAGACTATTTTCCAGAAAAGCTTGAAGCTCGGCTGCTTTGCTCTGACATCAAAAACCCACACGACCAAATCTAAAACCACGTTGAGACCAAAGCTCGAGCCTTTCTGTGAAAATAATAATTGAAGTTGATTCCGCCACTAGATGACAAGCTTTTCCAAATCTTATCTGCAGGTCAAATAGTGGAGATTTTTACAGCTGGAATGAGTGACTCTTACGGTTTATTTATGTAGAAATGACTGGAATGAGCCAACGGTGACACATCTGCTCTGTAATCAGGAGGTGAAGATTCCTGTTGTTATTTTGCAGGGTGACCACCAACACTGCAGTCAAACTACTGGATCAAGGTGAGTTTTAGCTGTAATGCTGGAGGACAGCAGTCCAGCCTGTTGGTATGGAGCCTGCTTGCTGTTTCAGGTGTGCTCTTTGATGGCGTGATCCTGGAAGGAGCATTCAACAGCCAGCGACAGCAGATCCCATATGATCCCTTCACCTGGGTACAGCAGAGCAGCACTGTGGTTGTTTTTTTAGCTGCTTCTGTATCATTCTTGACTTTGTTTTTCTGCTTTTCAAGTATTACTGCAGATTACCAAGTTTGGAAAGCCTCTGTTACATGTTTGCGAAGCCACTAGCAAAAGATACCATCATGTTCCCCTCTGAAGAAAAGTGAGTTCATGCGTTTCTTCTGTATTCTTAACGTTTGCAATGATCCATGCAAACAGAACTATATCTTCTTTCTGCAGTTTGAAGAAAATGAAGAGCCCAATACTTTTCCTTCATTCAGAGGACGACCATTTAGTTCCCATAGAAATCGCCCGTCAGGTAAAGCCGATTCAATCAGGTTAAATAAAACACAGTTGTGTGTTTGTAGTGGCTGTGATGGTATCTGATGTCTTTTATTCCAGACGTATGAAGTGGCTGCGAATGCGCAGAGTTCCAACCGAGTCAGGCTGGTGACCTTTGACGGTTCTCTGGGATATCTGCACAACGGCCTATACAGAGACCCCAAACTGCCAGGCATCATAAAGTGAGGGAGAGACCTTCATTTATGCTGCTGAATATGTCTTTGTATGGAAATATGTGTTTGTTTTCCCCCACAGGGAGTTTGTTCAGTCTTTATAAAGTTGGACAGAAGCGACTGAAGAAGGAAAACTCCAGACTGCCGACTGACATCGTCTGATCGAACGCTGCATTTTGCCATAATGTTTTGAATGGATTATTATTAATTGCTATTTTGTAATAATTACCACTGCTGGTGACTGGATCTTATTGGGTTGTAAAGCCACAATTGTAAGGAAATACCATTTCTAGAATAATTGAAGCACATCAGATAAATCTCCGTCTGAGGATGGATTTTAATGGGAGAAGTTCATTCTATTGCTACTAGAACACAGTATAAGTGAAAAAGAATAGAAAATGATTTTTAAAACGGATTTTTCTAAACAGGGAAATTAAAAAATGTAGGAAATATTCTTTCCAGATTTCATTTTACCTTCAGGAAACCTGAAAAGCTTCGTTTAAAGTTGTTTCAGCATAAAATCATCTTCTGATTAGTTTGAGAGGAAGGAAGCAGAACTGTCACACAATGCATTTCATCTTTAAGGAACTGAATTAATACATACAAACTGATGTTCTGATAATATTAAATGTGAATACGGATGACGGGAATCAAGTGGTTTTTTTTACTGACATTTGTTTAAACAGGAAATCCACAAAGGCCCGTTTGATATTTATGGGATTGTAGCTGTAAAATTCAGTTTGAATGACTCTTTGTGAAAGTAAGAGCGTAAAAGAAGATCTACTTTGTGAGCAGCTCTTTGTTTTTTTTGTTAGCAGTTTCTTTTCTGTATTCTTGAAGAAAACATCCAGAGTCATAATTTCAAGCTGAGAAAAGTCAGATCAGTGGCGTAGAAGTCTAGACTCAAATTCTGAGACTTGGAACAGAAAGTTGAACGTTTTTTCAGGGGATGGGGGAACTTTTCATTTTCCGTTTTTGATACTCTTCCTCTGAGCCTTATCGGTTCCCGTAGCATCAGAACCGACAGGCTTCGGCAGCTCTCCGCTCTTCGCGGTCGGATGACGTGGCTGAAGGCTGCGGACGCTGCGCGCAGTCTCTAAACTCACCGGCCATCCCTCGTTCTGCGCGTTGATTGCACACGGGGAGTCACGTGACTGGGTTGAGCCAATGCCGTGGCAGTGCGGTGAGCGCTCGTGAGGCGCACAGAGCATCCCTGAAAACTGCCTCTGTCACACAACCAGGAAGAAGGAGGGATAGCCTCACTAAGCTAACTGCCCCTGTCTTTCTGCACACTTTCACCGAAAATGACGGGGTCTTTCGGGTGGAGGGTGACAGCGGTGGCCGCGGTTCTGACCATAGCGGGTTCTTTATTACCTGTCGACGCTGATGAGCACGAGCACACGGTAAGACGGGCTTTGCGGGGCCGACAACCGGGGGAGCCTCGGAGATAATGGTCGTTTGTGTTCGGGTTAACCTGCTAACTTTAGCTTCGGTGGCTAGCTGTGATCCAGAACGTACTTCCTATTTCGCGCATGTCAGCGCTCCCGGTTGGGCCTGTGGGGTCCGGGAACCGGTAATCGGTAAACGAGAACACCGTTTTCCTCCGGAGCACCATGCTAGCTGTGCCCCGGAGACCGCGGCTAACGCCAGCTAGCTGCAGCACCGGCGGAAACTGCTCGGAAGTTAGCAGCTAGCTTGAGTTCTTCAGTCTGTGACGTTTCTGTCGTGGACGTAAAACACACGGTTACCGACGTTTGTGAGTAAACATCCGGCTACAGCGGCGGTTGGTTCCTCCTATGGACGCTCTGAGTGACGGAGAGGGTCCACTGATGCTCACGCGCCCCCCCGTGCATGGGTCTGATGCCCCCCCCGTGCATGGGTCTGATGCCCCCCCCCCCCGTGCATGGGTCTGATCCTCCAGACCAGCTGGTCCATCCAGGTCCCCTCATCCTGGCATGGCCCAGCTGGAGGATCCTCTGGTGGAGGCGGTCTGCCGTGGGAAACCTGTTGGACGAGCAGAGCAGGCGATGCATTCCAGGTCTGCTCAGCGGTTGTGTGTCGTTGACAGTACGCGGATAGGGAGGAGGTGGTCCTGTGGATGAACACGGTGGGGCCGTACCACAACCGGCAGGAGACCTACAAGTACTTCTCTCTGCCCTTCTGCGCGGGCTCCAAGAAGACCATCAGTCACTACCACGAAACGCTGGGAGAGGCTCTGCAGGGCGTGGAGCTGGAGTTCAGCGGCCTGGACATCAAGTTCAAAGGTCCCCATCACAAAGCAGAGTTTGAACCTCCTCACGTCTGTTTGGCCGCATGTTTCTAACTTGTCCTTTTGCAGACGAGGTCATGCAGACGACGTACTGTGAAGTCGAGTTGGACAAAGCCAAACGGGACGCTTTTGTCTACGCCATCAAGAATCACTACTGGTACCAAATGTACATCGATGATCTGCCCATCTGGGGTAAGTAAAGGGGTGTGGGGTTTTACATGGCCCTTTGAATGTGATGTGGGGTAGTGGTCCGCACAGTGAAGGTCCTGGTTCGAATCCCAGCTGGGTGTGTTCTGTATATTAAATCTGCATATTCTCCTGCATTCTTGCTCCAAAATCCTGCTTAATGGGTTGGTGAATCGGAGTCCCTCAGGTGTGTGTGTGTGTGTGTGTGTGTGTGGGGGGGGTATCCTGTTCAGGGTAAGCCCCCCCCCCCCCCTGGCATTAGCTCCACATTAGCACATTCAGTAACTCATGGATGTTATGGGCTGTCTGTTCTTGTCTCTATGGTTTAATGTTTGATTGATGACACTGTCGTTTTTGATTCACTTTAACAAATGTGAATAAACTACAAATGTTTGTTTTCAGGGTGTAAAACGGTAATGTTAGCACAGCTTTAGATGTTCCACAGACGTTTTCTCTGTTGAATGTGGTCACGTCTTTCCATCAGCTGGTAGAAACGTCTAGAACTTTTCTTCCTTTTTTGTTCTGCATCGTCTTCAGGGTCAGACAGATCTCTCTCAGTGGGAACTTTCTCTGAAGAACGTTTGCTGAGGCTATTGGCATGTTTGCTAGCAGGTTTTCCCATCATGCCTCCTGGACAGCTGCCTAAACATCACTGCGTACGCGGATCCTGGAGGTGGTGGGCGGGGCGCAGGTGTTTACTTTGCCAGCTCTGAGTTTCTATTTGAAGGTGTGACGGCAGCTCTGACCTCGTCTCCTCTTCCATTTCCCTGCTGTCTTCTCCTGAGTTGCTTCGGTCATATTGATGGGTTGTTTAGTGGGTTACAGGCAGCAGCTTTCACTTTCTGACCATGCGCTCAAACGGTGGAAGTAGTTCCTCATGAATGTTGCTCCACTTTAAGGGTCGTTCAGATTTTTGTCAGAGAGAACGCCGTCCAAACTCACGTCAAACCCCGAGTCGTCATTTTTTATGGTCGCATAAGCCTCCATGATTGAAAAGTTAGCGGAGCCTCAAAGGGTTTCAGGAATCCACTTTTCTGTCGGGAAAGATTTGCAGCCGTGGTAGAACCCCCCCTCAAGCTCTCCAGTTTTTATTAAGACCATGAATCCATGCAGTGGAGCCTTGAAGCAGATCCCATCAGCGCAGAGCGTCCTGCCACCATCAGTGTGTGAGCGGGACTGCAAAGCGCTTTGGGCCTTGGAGGAAGGTAGAAAAGCGCTTTCCAGTAAACGCCGTTTTACCAACGCTGTTCACCAAAGGTGACACAAACCTCTAATGTTGGAAGATGAAGCTATAGGTCTGTTTGGCATTCCTGCCGTTGATGGCGTCGTTCTGCAGGAATTGTTGGCGAGGCGGATGAAAACGGAGAGGATCATTACCTGTGGACGTACAAGAAGTTGGAGATCGGCTTCAACGGCAACAGGATTGTGGATGTGAACCTGACCAGCGAAGGGAAAGTGAAACTCATGCCCAACACCAGAATCGCCATGTCGTACTCTGTAAGTACCGAGAGCTTCTTTGGTTCTGGAGGACGTCGGGTGAAGATAAACATGCAAACCTCTCCTGACAGGTGAAGTGGAAGAAGTCGGACGTGAAGTTTGAAGACCGCTTTGACAAATACCTGGATCCATCTTTCTTTCAGCACAGGGTGGGTAGACGGCGCCTGGTGGATTTTCTGAGGTTGTATAAGTGTTCAGTCCATGCATCCATCAGCTGTTCAGCAGAACCTACGGTTGTTTCTGTCTTTCTAAAGCATAGATTGATTTCATTTGGTCTGAATTCATAAATATTCCTCAATCTGACCTCATGCTTGTGTTTTTTTCTCTTTCCTTTTAGATCCACTGGTTCTCCATCTTCAACTCCTTCATGATGGTGATCTTCCTGGTGGGCCTGGTGTCCATGATTCTAATGAGAACACTCAGAAAGGATTATGCCAGATACAGCAAAGAAGAGGAAATGGACGACATGGCGAGTGTTGGCACAGCTCCGCCGCGGGGAATGTTTGGGTTTTTGGGACTGTAATTGAAACGGAGGCTTCGTTTCCCAACAGGACAGAGATCTGGGAGACGAATATGGCTGGAAGCAGGTTCATGGAGACGTGTTCAGGCCTTCGAGCCACCCGCTCATATTCTCCTCTCTCATTGGCTCTGGCTGTCAGATCTTCTCCGTGTCCCTCATCGTCATCATCGTGGCGATGGTAGAGGATCTGTACACAGAGTGAGTTTCTTCCGCCTGTGGCGGCGGCTGGACGGTTCGTCTGTGTTTAGTTGGAACACACCGACAGCCTGACCCTCGACCTTCATCAGATGAGCGTCAGCAGAGCATCCGTAACAAGGTTGTTCTCCTGTGTTCTTCAGGAGAGGGTCCATGCTCAGCACCGCCATTTTTGTTTATGCCGCCACCTCTCCTGTCAATGGCTACTTCGGAGGAAGTTTGTATGCAAAACAAGGAGGTAAGAGCGCATTGCATTGTGGGACACAGACTCTGTCTTTCAGAAACGTGAAAATGCTCTATTTTCAGGCAGGAGATGGATTAAACAGATGTTCATTGGAGCGTTCCTGATCCCCGCCATGGTGTGTGGAACGGCCTTCTTCATCAACTTCATTGCCATCTACTACCACGCCTCCAGAGCCATCCCCTTTGGTACCATGGTGGGTGCTGCTGTAGCCAAATGCCTCCTTTAAGCCAGAAAAGGCATCAGTAGACTGCTGTGACTTTAGGACCAGAGAGGATGAATGGGTGTCCTGGTATTGTTGGGCTGAGCTTCAGATCCTCACAGGTTCAGCTCTCTGTCGTCTGGGCGGAGCCTGATGGGGTCGTTTTAGGACTCACGGCCTTCTGTCTCCTTCACAGGTTGCCGTTTGCTGCATCTGCTTCTTTGTCATTTTGCCTCTGAACCTGGTGGGAACGATTTTGGGCAGGAATCTGTCGGGCCAGCCCAACTTCCCCTGCAGAGTGAACGCCGTGCCCCGGCCCATCCCAGAGAAGAAGTGGTGGGTGTGGCCGACGCTCGCGGGTCACTTTAGGCCGCTCCTTTCACACGGTTTGACTTTTGACGGTCAGCTGGAGCTGAAGGTTTGTCGGGCCTCATTTCAAGTTCCAGAGGTGGAGCTCGAAAAACCAAAAACCCGTCAGGATGAAAAGTCTTAAAGCCAGTCCCGTCGAGGAAGAGCCAGATGACCTGATGAGGAAGATTGACCAGGTCTTTGTCCTGCTCCTCTTCAGGTTCATGGAGCCGGCTGTCATCGTATGCCTTGGAGGAATCCTGCCGTTCGGCTCCATTTTCATAGAAATGTGAGTTCACCGGGTGAATCTGCTGACGCTTGGAGGAGGAGTCAAGCGGTGGGTGACCTTCTCTGTGCCTCCCTTTCAGGTACTTCATCTTCACCTCATTTTGGGCCTACAAAATCTACTACGTGTACGGATTCATGATGCTGGTGCTGGTCATCCTCTGCATCGTGACGGTGTGCGTCACCATCGTGTGCACGTACTTCCTGCTGAATGCTGAGGACTACAGATGGTGAGCATTTGCTCTTCAGACCTTCCACCCCCCATGGCCCTAACCGTTGTGGTTTCTGACTGTTCCAGGCAGTGGACCAGCTTCCTGTCGGCGGCATCCACCGCCGTCTACGTCTACATGTACTCCTTTTACTACTACTTCTTCAAAACCAAGTGAGTGCTGCTGTCCAGAGTCTGCAGGCCTGAATGGTGGTCGTGCTGACGTTGGTCTCTGTCCTGCAGGATGTACGGCCTGTTTCAGACGGCGTTCTACTTCGGCTACATGGCTGTGTTCAGCACTGCTCTGGGAATCATGTGTGGTGAGTTCAGCTGGACCTCATTATTATGGGATGTAGCTTTTATAGATGTGGGAAGAAAGAACCGTTCCTGAGACTGGAGCTTAAATGTGAAGTAACGTGGATGCGTTTGATGTAAACGGACAACAGACGGACTTAGAGCGGCTGTTATTACTGCGTGCACGTTCAGCGCTGCCTTCCTGCCCCCCCATGAAAGCACGAGGACCTAGAGCGCTCTGAAGCCTCTCCTTAGAGCTTCTGAGAGCAAACACTGACAAACTGACCGCCAAATGTCTTGCAGGCGCCGTGGGATACATGGGAACAAGTGCCTTTGTGCGGAAGATCTACACAAATGTGAAAATCGACTAGAGTCCAGCAGCGACGCAGGGATGTTCATGGATTTGCCCCCCAGGATCCTGACAGACGGAGGACATCACTCATACTTTATTACTTTTCTTTATTGCTAAGAGATTGTGAGAATCTCACTTTGTACAATGTAGTTTTCCCATTTTCTGAATGAATTTGAACGCCTCATCTGAAAGCCAACCAAAGGACGTCAGACACCGTCTGCTTTTAGCGGTTGCTTTCAAACAAACATTGGGGCGAAGGTTAAAGGCCGACGCGACCTGTCCTTTTCCACGCCGGCCCAGCTGAGGCCCCGCCCACAGCTGGAGGGGTGTAGCTCTCTTCAGTGAAGAGGCCCGTGTGTGGGAGCTGGGCTGGTGTCTGCCTCTGGACTTGGTTCTGTTTTGTATTCTTGAAGCGGCTCATTGTTGGGTGGGTGTTCCTGTAGCTGCAGACCGACGGTCGTTCCATCAGGTGTAGTCCTGCTGTAGTTTACTGTACAGGAGCGGGCAAAGCGGCGGATCCGCAGGTACAGGAAGCTTTTTAAATGTTGATCCCATTTCCCAGTCCAGTCCTGTTTTCTTACGTTTGGGTCTGAATGAAGTCTACTTGTAAAGATAATATATGGATGTGGGAGAGTGTATATACCCCTCACAATGTACCCTAGACGTAGATCCCACCTAGATTTTCTTTGTACAGATTTACTACAGGGTGGTTTTTTGTTTTGGTGCTGGTGTCAGGCAGGTGGCGCCGTTACATTTGCCTGAAATTGCATGAAGTTTTCTTGGCTTTTCTTTTTCTCCACTTCTGCTGACTGAGGAGCGATCACCTGAAGAGGCTTTTTTTTATCTTGTTTTGAAGCTTTAAAGGCTCTGGATCACCTGGTTCATGTTCTGCCGCCTAACCGGAGATGTCGTTTGTGACTGTGGGCGGGGCCAGGCCGTGGCTTCCTCCCTGAAACATCCTGTACAAAGTTTCTGTACTAAACTAGATGTTTTCTTCTCCATACAGTCGGTATGTTTCTTTTCCCGGTTTCTGGCACCTCATGTTGTGTACCGATGTCTGAGACATTTTCATCCTGATATTAACTTGCTGTAAAGAAATAAACATGTTTATGTACAGGGAGGAGCCCTTTGTTGGTGGTGATGATGTAAAGGCAGCAGAAAAAACGACACGGATGCAGATGTTGGTTCAGACTTTACTGAGTTTGTGGTGAACGTCCTCAGTGGACTTTTTCAAAGTACTCCTTGGATCCATGAGGAGTTGGTTTGATCTGAAAATCAAGCAGAATTCATTTAGATGCAAACGGGCCTGTTGGATGACAGCCGACCGTCCATGAGGCCTGGCGGCTCAGAATACCTGTGATTTTCACTCATTCTCTTTCTGAAACACTGACGGACAGGATTCTGCTCCAGTGGGGTTTGAGTCTATTTCAGAAGCTCCGTTAACCCTTTGAGACCTGAACTCAGACCCGACTGGGAGAAGAATTCCCTTTAGGTTTGAGGCATCAAGGGGTTAACGAGGGCTCTTCACCTCAAGACGTGTCCCTATGGGTATCGAACATTTTCTGGGCGTCTGGCCGCTAGTGTCTCTGGCCCAGAGCGTGAACCCAGCAGCACTTCCTGGAGAGACATGTCAGGTTCTGCGTTTGTAAATGTTCACCCCACTTTCAGGTTCATGAGCGCCAGTGTCTCTAACTGCAGCTGACGGGCGGCTGTGCAGCAGCGGGCTGCCACAACAGGTTGCAGACCCACCAAAGACTTTTGGTCTTTTCGGTTCATTTCTGTTCACTAGAGTCCTCTGAGTTGGACCTTCACAATAAAAGACAAAACCTTTTTTCATGACGGCTCACCGTTGGGGAGTCGGGGGTCCAGCTGGCCGGGCACACCTCCCCGTGAGTTTCCACGAATTGGAAGGCCCTCACCAAGCGAAGGGTCTCGTCCACGCAGCGGCCGACTGGCAGGTCGTTCACGCTCATGTGCCTCACCACGCCGTTTGGGTCAATGATGAACAGGCCTCTGGGGGGGGGGGGGCATATGAAAGGCGAGATGCTGACAAACCTTCATGACATTAAGGTTGAACAAATGTGATGAAAACACAACCCATGGAACCCTTTCAAAGCAGAAGGTTAAAGTGACGGAGCAGACTTTAAAACTGGAAAAATAACGATGGTTACTTGGAATGTCCTGCTTGTAATGTGTTTCTGTGGCCACAAGGAGGCGATGCTGCTGCCTGAGCTGAGAACTGCTGGATGAGCATCAGTGATGCAGTCTTTTCTTCATTTTAAGGTGGACTCTTTGAAAACTGGTTTCCTTAAATGTGGAAAACCTCAGAGGTCTGACACTCGTCAGCGGGATGCTTAACCACAAACTGTCCTTAAAAAAATGTTTTTTTCTAACCCCAGTTTATGACGTTTCTTTACAGAAAGTAGTTTGAGTAACGTGTTTGACCTTACCTGAGTGCGATGCCAGGACCCTCCAGCAGCACGCCATAGTCTCTGGAGATCTGCTTGTTGAGGTCCGACAGTAAGGGGATGTGGATGTTCCCCAAACCTCCGGCCTAACGGCAGAAACCACAGACGCCATCATGAACACCAACAACCACCTCCCTGACACCTGGACGGCGCCCGCTTCACGGGCTTAGTGGTACCTTTCGGGGAGTATTTATCCACGCCAGGTGGGTGAAGTGAGAATCCACAGACACCCCCACCACCTCACAGTTGATGTCGTGAAACTCGCTGGCCTTGTCGCTGAAGGAGATGATCTCAGTCGGACAAACGAACGTGCTGCAGACGCACAGAGGACACAAACCAACCTCCAGGCCGATCAGGAATCGGACGTCGACACCAAGAACGGGTTTTCCGGGATACTTACAAGTCCAGAGGGTAGAAGAACAGGACCAGATATTTGCCTTTGAAATCTGCTAGACTCAAGTCCTTGAACTCTCCGTTGTGGACGGCTGTGGCCTTGAAGGCAGGGGCCGGCTGAGTGACGGCGGGGGCCCATCTGGAGGCGCCTGCTCAAACAGTTTCTTATCAGTAGCAGTTCAGGCGGGTCATGGAGCCTTCAAGAAGCAGCACTTTTCAATGCAGGACAGTTTGTGTAGCACAGTTTCATCAGGTTAAAAAGTACAGTCCATAAGTCTGACCCATGGTACGTACTGGTGGAGAAGGATCTCTGCAGCGCTGCAGCAGTGAAGACCCTGGCCCCCCCGCAGGCTCCACGCTGACCGAGGGCCGCTCTCAGGCCCCCCCCTGCAGCTCCTGCCTGAAGCTGAGGGTCACACAAGAACGTTAGGTTTGACAGCTGAGGAAGCAAAGCTCTGCTGCTCCAAGGAAATGACAACTATCCTCATCCCCAGACGGGTTCTGGAGAATCTCACAACGGATCAGAACCGAGGAACTTTGCAGACGTAGAAAGAAAACCCGTCAGAGTTTGAGCGTCAGTAACGTTGATGGATTTATAGACATTCAGTTTTATTTATAGTTTACTGGGTCGGGTCAGAAGAACCATCAGCTGAACTGGATCATTGGTGTCCTCCGCCGAATGCAGATGACAGTTGGTCTTATCTAACCGCCTGCAGAGAATGACTGACACTTCATGACCAACCGCCATCTTCTTCTACGCTCTAACACGCTCTAGATCAGGGGCCAGAACCCGGGCCTGGAGGGCCGGTGTCCGACACGATCAGGGGCCAGAACCCGGGCCTGGAAGGCCGGTGTCCGACACGATCAGGGGCCGGAACCCGGGCCTGGAGGGCCGGTGTCCGACACCATCAGGGGCCAGAACCCGGGCCTGGAGGGCCGGTGTTCTGCACAATCTCCAACCAACCTGCCATTGAAGCTCCTTATTGGCTAAACACACCTGATCAGGTAATCTGCAGCAGCTAAGGGCGGCTTTGTGGGAAAGCAGCAGGAGGTTGAACCTCCCTGATCTAGAGGCTGGAACCTGATGTGACAGAACAGGAACCGGTCCAGTGTGGAGTAGATGTATTTAGCTGTGGTTCCGGACCAAACAAACATTCTGGTCTCTTTGTCCGTCACATCACTTTGCTTTACTGGATTTAAACACTTGAAGATCAAATAGGACCACATTAGCTTAGCTCAGTGGTTCCTGCAGAACTCTGTGTCACAGAATCGAGTTCTGGTTCCGGTCGGGTCTAGAGAGACTCGTATATCGAACTTGAACGGAAGTTTGAGGGACTCGAACCTCCAACACCGTTTCAGGCTGGAGGTTGAAGGTTCACTTACAGAAGTCCTGATCAGTCTTCCTACGGCGGCGGCCATCTTGGATTATGTCACAGGAGGGCGGGGGTGACGCTGTGACGTCATTTGGCACGTCACGATCGGTCCTCAACAAAATTCACCATAAAAATTTTAGTGTTTGAAATATTTGATCTCAGTTTAGTAAAATGACGGAGCAAAGTTAAAGAAATAAAACCAGAAGCTGTCAATCACGTTTCCAACAGCCCCCCCCCACACACACACACAGGAAAGAACCGTTTTTAAATCTCAGCAACACTTTAAACTGAATATATTATTAATCTTTTTTTTCTACTACGACGGTCTTCCGAACAGAAACGATCACGGTTTTTTTTAACTATTATGTTTCCACCGCCCGTCACGTGACTGAATGCGGAAGCAGCTCTCAAACACAGCGTGACCTCAAAAGCACGACCGAGCACGTTTACCGGAGATCAGCTGCGAGACCATCCGATCTCTGTCCCGATGGAACCAGATCTGCTGCTCTGGAGGACGCGGAGTCCGGTGAGTAAGTCTGCTGCTCCGCTCCACCATGCGGACCATCCGTCCGTCTGTACACCCAGCCGTTCAACCGTCCATCCATCCATCATCCATCATCCATCCGTCCATCCATCCATCCATCCATCCATCCATTCATCCATCCATCCATCCATCCATCCATTCATCCATCCATTCATCCATCCATTCATCCATCCATCCATTCATCCATCCATTCATCCATCCATTCATCCATCCATCCATTCATCCATCCATTCATCCATCCATCCATCCATCCATTCATCCATCCATCCATCCATTCATCCATCCATCCATTCAAAGATTCAAGATTCAAAGGGTTTATTGTCATATTCAGTAAAGAAACGGGTTTCCCTGCACAATGAAATTCTTTCTTTGCTGTCTGCTCCAAATGCCAAAAGTATAGGGGAAACAAAACAATTCACTCACATCATACACACAAAAACACGAGATGTGGAGTGGCAGTTCTAAAAGTGCAAATGTGCAAAAGTGACAATGACGGTAGCAACAATGAGGACGAGCAAAGGTGCAGTTTGTTGTTCCAGACTCCTGTCAGCTGTTAAGGAGTCTGATGGCATAGAAGAAGAAAGACTTCTGAGTCTGGGGGTCCTGCACTAAACACTCCTGTACCTCCATCCTGAGGGGGGAGAGTGAACAGGCCTTGTTGGGGTGGGTGGGGTCCTTGATGATGGATCCATCCATCCATCCATCCATCCATCATCCATCCATCCATCCATCAATCATCCATCCATCCATCATCCATCCATCTATCCATCCTTCATCCATCCAATCATCCATCCATCCAGATAAACCTCTCCTCTGTGAACATCTCGTCTTCCTGCAGTCGTTCTTCAGCCGCGCTCGGATGTGGTTGAACCTCCTGGATCCGTCTTTGCTTCTGGCGTCTGACGTGAGTCTGCGGCTCAGGTGAGCTGATGCTGGAGGATGAGGAGGAATCTTCATCCCATCTCTGTGATCGTTCCAGGCTGAAATAGTGAAGGCCCGTGCTCTTCTCAGCGGTGAAGAAAAGCTGCATGAAAAGGTCAGACTGTGATTCAGCAGATG
This sequence comes from Oryzias sinensis, assembly GCA_037389245.1. Lineage (NCBI taxonomy): Eukaryota > Metazoa > Chordata > Actinopteri > Beloniformes > Adrianichthyidae > Oryzias > Oryzias sinensis. Next base: position 506,142 of record CM074500.1, read on the forward strand.
TCAGGAACCAGAAACAGCTTCTGCCTTGGTCTTATTCTGGTTCTGTGTCCTCATCCAGCAGGAAGCTGCAGTGACCCTCTGTCTAGTGAGTCTGGAAAACCACTTTCATGAAGTCTGGTTTGACCACAGGAACCTGCAGATGTGAAAACGGTTTGAACTCCTCCTCTTGATGTTTCCAGTCTTCTGTTCACGCCGATTCTGGTGACGTTCTTCCTCTGGTTTTCCGCGCTCCAGGTAACCGCAGTAGACTTTGTCCTCACAATAACCATCATTAAGACATTAAGATTTTTACCACATTAAAGAAAAATGTCTGTGAGCATTATTGAAGAAATCTAAATGAAATGAAAAACATCAATAAAATTTAAAATACTGATGATGAAATAAGGTTTCAGGTTTCAAACGTGTTTCTAATCCTAGAAGCTAAAGTCTTTTTCTTCAAACCTGAACTTCATGTTGGAAAAGCGGACGTCTGTTTTTCCGTGTTTCCGTTCCCAGAGGAGATTTTTACGGTGGCCCAGAAGGGTCACAACACAACAACTTAACACACAACACAATAACTCACAACACAATAACTCACAACACAACACATTATAAAGCGCTTTCTACCTTCTTTCCAAGGCCCAAAGCACTTTACAGTCACACACACATTCACAGTCACACACACATTCACAGTCACAGTCACACACACATTCACAGTCACAGTCACACACACAGTCACACACACACACAGTTACAGTCACACACACACTCACACACACACACAGTTACAGTCACACACACACTCACACACACACACAGTTACAGTCACACACACAGTCACACTCACACACACAGGCACACACAGTTACAGTCACACACACACACTCACACACACACAGTTACAGTCACACACACATTCACACAGTCACACACTGGTGGCGGCTCCGCTGCCCAACACTGGCACCAACCTCCCACCAGAGGTGAGGGGATTCACAAATTCACATCCCTGAGTTGGAAGCCAAAATAATGACATCAGTCCATCCTGATGATCCAGTTAAAATCCTGTAGAGTGAACGTTGGATTATTGTCTTCATGTAATGTCACAGAAGATCTTTGTGTCTGACAGACTCTAACTCTTGTGTCTGTCTGCTGCTCTTCAGCGGTTCTGCCCATAGCTGGACCCATGGTACGTTTGAAACACGGCTCAGAATGACTTCATTTCCTGTTTCCTGGTCAATAAGTGAACTTTCCTTCCAGGTTGTTGCTGCTCTTTTACCTCACAGAAGCGTCAAGCCGGCTCTGTTTTGGCAGGTAAAGCCAGACTTCTCTGTTTCAAAGCTGCTGCAGCCCCAAACGTGTGCTTTCAGTTCTTACTGCAGAGTTACAACGCCGGCTTCAGCCACGCCAACAGGAACTCCTCGGCAGAGCAGGTGAGGATGTCACGCTGACAGTCCTAGTGTTTCCTCTGAAGCTGCTGCTGTGCTGCAGGTCCGGCGGACGTCCCTGAGTCATCTGCTGCTCATCGCAGGAACAGTTTCTTATGCAGCAGTGGCAGCGGTGAGTCAACCTGCAGAGTCCAGCCTGAATCTCCAGACTTTTCTGCTCAGGTGTTTGGTTTTTCAGGCCTTTCCACAGATTTTACTCAACAGACTGGGAATCAGAAGTTTGGGGGTGCAGACCGTCTGCAGGTCCGTGCTCCCCGTCCCGCTGTCAGGTGAGCGCGGCGTTCAGCCAGCACGATGCATTTATTCCCTCTGCACGTCCTAACTCTCGTCTGCAGCCGCGCTGGCCTTCCTCAACGTGTTCACTGTCAGAAGTGAGGAGATGGAAACCGGGATCCGCGTGTTCGATTCCCGTGGAAACCCCGTTGGGATGTCTAAAGCAGCTGGAAAAAAGGTTAAGCCGCCGTAGAAGCTGTGCAGCAGCGTCTCCAGTGTGTCACCAGTCCTAATTCTAGTGTTCGTTTAGGCTGTGAAGGAAACGGCGTTCTCAAGAGCGGCACTTTTGGGCACAGCCGCCGCCGTTCCTAATTTACTGCTTCTGTTCTTACAGAGGTGAGTCTAAATGACCCCCCCCGGTCTGTGAGTAAATATGGGCTCCAACCAGCTGAACTTTCCTTCACAGGACCGCATTCTTCCAGAGGAACTCTATGCTGGCGGCGCCCTGCCGTCACGTCAGCACCGTGCTGGTCTTCGGTCTGATGATTCCCGCCTCCTTCAGCCTCTTTCCTCAGCTGGGAACGGTGAGCTGCCCGGTGCCGCTGGCGTCTCTGCGACCAACTCTGACTCTGACCCTGATTTGCAGATAACAAGGGAGAACCTGGAGGCGGAGCTTCAGGCTGGCGTGACCGGCACAGAACTTTTTTACCACAGAGGACTGTAAAGATGACAGCAGCCACGTCTTCTCCATGACGTCACAGCAGACGACCACTTCAGGATAAAACTTTATTGAGCTGTGGACTAAGACAAAGACGAGCTTCATGTCTGAAGGCAGGACAGCGTGAATAAAAGCCACCGTGTTCACCACACTGCCGTCAAAGCCAATCAGAAGCATCCATCAGATTTAGAAATGTGTTCAAAGCAGATCATCTGAGGCTCTGATGCCATTAAGGAAATAGAAAATTGTTAAAAATGTTTTATGCACATTTGATCAGACCAGTTTCTGTCCGATAACCCGGAACCGCTCGTCACGTGTCCAGATCGTGGAGGATGAACACATGCAGGGTTCCTGCTGCTTTCGCTGACGTGTCATCCTCACTCAGACGCGTCAGGATCAGATCCGCAGAAGCTGCTCTGCAGCTGCCAAATGAAACAGGAAGTTCTCGGTGGCAGGGGGGAAGTGACGCCGCTTTAAGGCTTCCAGGGTGACCTTGGAGTCTTCACACTCGCTGGCCAGCGCTGCCAGGATGGCAAGAACTTCCTTGGTCTTAGCAGAAACGTCCTGTGAAGAAATGGACGGAGGTCCGGTTCGTTTGAACACACGTGATGAGCAGCAGCGGCTGGTCGGGAGGCGTTACCTTAATGAGCTGACTGTCGGATCCCTCAGCGTCTTCTGCAGACCGGACGATGGCGTGGCCGATGTCTTTGTGTAGCTTCCCCATAGCCATGGCGTCTGAGGAGAGACAGGAGGAGCATCGCTTTGAAGGCACGGTTAAAGACGCCGCGCCGGTCCTGAAGAGTCTGTACCTTTGGCACTCTGGGACACGGTGATGACACCGTCTGGAAGACTCACGAAAACATCAAACAAGTCCGGTCTGTTGCTCACTTCTGGATCTACAAATCCTGCGACGTATCCTGCAGGGAAGACCTTCCTTTATGAAGACAAAGGTTCAGGACAAAGGGATTCAGCGGGAAGCAGACCCACCAGGACACGTCTTCAGATCCTGCAGCTCCGCCTCGGCCAGATGGACGTATGGATGAAGGATGGACCAGTCTTTTCTGTGCCACACCAGGGCCGGCAGAGCCCTGGAGGGAACAGCGGAGAGTCGTCAGCAAAGATAGCAGCTCCAAAGAGCTCCAGAAGCTTCCTTTACCTGGTGAACTCCAACAGAGCCTCGATCCGGGGATGATGGACCACGATCCTCTTCTTCAGCATCAGGGCCGTGTAAAGGATGATGGCCTCCATTCCAAACTGAGACACGACGTCTGAGGCAGAACAGACACCAGGTCAATAACAGTCAGACTGCTGTTAGCCACACCCTCTCCAGTGAAATCCATCGCCTGATCCAACCGGGAACGCTAGTTCACCTCAGGAAAGACGGAGGGATGTTCATCCATCAAGGAGGGCAGAAATGCAGCTAAAGGGAACTCTATCAAGAAAAGGAAGGAAACAAGTCCTTCTATTCATCCTTTTTTTTGGAGGTACGGCCGTGGTGCACGGTAGGGCGGTCAACCTCTGCTCGGAATTTTGCAGGTTCGATTCCCACCTTGTGTCGAAGCGTCTGCTGATCGTTCCTTAGATTTCAGAGCTTCTCCGTTCTTCAAAGGGAACGTTTCTGGAGAGGTTTTTGCTTCTTCAGAACCATTTCCAAACTAAGGCCTGGTTTACTAGAGTGAATGTGAACAACCCAAAGCTGTGGAAGACTTTAAACGTGACAAAGAACGAGTTTTTAGAACCAAGTTGTTAGATAACCTGCAGTGACCTAGCACGGAGGTGGAAGGGTCATCATTTGTTTGCTGGATTAAGCATCTTTTTGTTAGTGGTAGCCCCACAAACGTCTCAGTATGTGACCTAGATAAAAATGATGTCACGCTGACCAGACCAATCACACGCCACGTCTTACCTTTGACTGAACCTGTCAGGTAAGCCTTGCGAACGTCGTAGTCCTTAATGAGAAAGGGTCCGTTTTCGTCGCTCGGGCAGACCCCTGTGGTCAGAACGGTGATGTAGGCCTCCATCATCTTTACGGGACTGCCGTGTTTGATGTACATCCTGCCGGGCGAGAGGCTTCAAAATAAAAGCAGTCCCCAAAAGGCAACACAAAGGAAGTTTTACCTGCAGAGGATTCTGCTGAGCGCCGCATATTTCTCAGGGTTGAAATCTTTTGACGTCACGACGACGGAGAAATGGGTCACCTGTGAATTACAAATCATCAGACGGCTTCGTGTGGGCGGTGCTCCTCGGTGTGGGCGGAGCTTCTTGATGTGGGCGGCGCTACCTTGGCCAGAGCTGTGGGTTCCTGCACCTCCGCGGTGCTGATGTAGTACCAGGTGCGGCTGAACTGACCAAAAACAAAGGTTCTGAAATGCCGGCTGTCCTGGGTCAGGCAGCACTTCCTCAGCAGAACCTGCCTGAGATCGGAACCCACGGACGGGTAGCACCACACCCACAGCGTGTCTCCGTTCACGTCCTTCTCTGTGGGGGAAGCGTCAGTTCTGCTCATTCATCACGTGGGACGTGTTTTTCACGGCAGTTCGGACAAGCAGGAGTTCTGCTGAGGAACCAGTGACGTCACGTGTGTCACGTGACTGTTTCCACCTTTAGATCGAAAGCGGGAAAATGCCCCCAAACTCACCAATTAAACCCACGCTCAGCATCCACTGCGCCTCCGTTGTCGCCATGTTCCATACCCGAGGAGGGCAGAGGCGGATGTCACCTTCAGGAACCGCTCCGGAACAGGGGATCTCTGGCTTCAGACCTCCACCGCAGCAACAATAATTTCCCCCAAAGATTGGATTCCCTTTTCCGGGTTGAGACGTCTGGGGTGGGCGGAGCCATTAACCTCTAGGCCAATCAGAGCTGTCCATGAAAGGGTGCGTTTAAGGTAGCGGGAATGGAAGGAAACTGCAGACTGAACTTCAGACACATTTATAGACAAAAGAAATATGTGATACCTGTTTAAAATTACACTTTCATTTCGACGTTTTCTCTTTTACAAATTATAATATATTATACATTTCTCACATTTATATCAATAATTTTACGTTTTAAATGAAAGTTAGTTTTCCTCAATTTAAAGAAGTGAAAAACCTTTTAAGATATAATTTTAACCAAGGTGTTCCTAATTATTGGTAGAGACAGTGAAGTCCTAAAATGACGAACATTTTCTACACATATTTTCTGTTTTATTGACACGTTACTTTTTGAAACGTTGTGAAAACACTGTTTCGTGTTCCGGAGGGACCATGAAGGCAACATGTGGAACTCACTCTGATTCATCCGGGAACTTGAATCATCCACAGCCGCCAGATTGGCTAAAACCCCCGTTTAGTTTAGTTCAACACGTGGACGTCACCTGATGTTTTATTTGCTCGGCAAAGCTTTTGGATGGTGTTTATGACGCCAAATGTGACTTCATGTTAAATGAATAAAAACGTAAAAAGGATCCACTTTTCAACATAAACCACAGCCCCCTCTTGATTCTTCCCGTTCACAAATTTACATGTTTTCTTTAAATCATTTTTCATATTAGTGAAACTCATCTCTGGCTTTTTTCATGCCGAACTAAGCTTACTATATAAAGCGGCACCAATAAATAAGATAGATTATTACAAATGTTTGTTTCTAGATGCTGGACAGTTGTGACTTTTGTAAATGAGTTGAGGTAATGCGGGGGGAAAACGCATTGGGAGCCGGATCTGGCAACCCCCGCTAGGCCGTGCCGAGGAACCTCTTTTTCTTAGCCAGCGCATTTGCAGGGTTCGTGGCTTTGATGGACTGGTGAATTTCTCTAAATTTGATCTGAGTCAGTTCATTTGAGTATCAGCACAGTTTCGCCAATATGCCGGCGTATTTCCAGCGCCCAGAAAACGCTCTGAAACGAGCGAACGGTGAGTTTTGGTCGCTTTTAATTGAGCTCGTGAGACGGCGGATAAGCTAACGGCTAACGTTGACGCCATGGCGCGAGCCCGCTCGGAGCCATGTGAACAGCCTCGGCCTAGGCCTCGCTAGAGTCACACTCGGATAGAAAATGGCTTTAAAGCTGCTGACAGTCGAAAAGGGGCTTCGATGTGTTCAGGACTGAGTTTCGCATTGTTGTCTCTCAGTCACGTTAGGAACTGGTTCTGATGCGGGCCTTTGATCGCAGCCTTGTTCAGGTAATGGCACGTTTGCTAGTCTTCTCACGCATCTCTGATTTCGTCTATAGAGTTCCTTGAGGTTGGCAAGAAACAGCCAGCCTTGGATGTGTTGTATGACGTCATCAAGAGCAAGAAACATCGAACATGGCAGAAGATCCACGAACCCATCATGCTCAAGTACCTGGAGCTCTGCGTGGATCTCCGAAAGAGTCACCTGGCCAAAGAGGGGCTCTACCAGTACAAGAACATCTGCCAGCAGGTGAGTGAAGGTGGGGTTGTTGGTTCATGCTGGTGTCTGACGCTCACGCCATGACTGAACGGACCTTCCAGGTTAACATCAAATCCCTGGAGGACGTGGTGAGGGCGTACCTGAAACTGGCAGAGGAGAAGACCGAGACTGCCAAGGAAGAGTCCCAGCAGATGGTCCTGGACATTGAGGACTTGGACAACATCCAGACCCCGGAAAGGTGAAGCTGTTGTCTGACGTTCTGTCGAGCGCGCTGGAGATCTTTGGCTAAACACTGTGGCGAACCTACAGCGTGCTGCTGAGCGCCGTGAGCGGAGAGGACACCCAAGATCGTACGGATCGCCTCCTGCTCACTCCATGGGTGAAGTTCCTCTGGGAGTCGTACCGCCAGTGCCTGGACCTGCTGAGGAACAACTCCAAAGTGGAGCGTTTGTACCATGACATAGCCCAGCAAGGTAGACGGGTGTTCAGGAAAATGCTTTTATTTTGGTACTCCACCGTAACTTCCTTTGTTACTTGTTGCTTTACTTTGAATATAGTTTATGCTGAAGATTAATGTTGCAGGGATCCTGTTTAACGATATATTTGTATACATCTTAGAGAGCAGACATGGTGTATGTTTATATACGTCAATAGTATGGAAAGTATCCAGACCGGCCCCTGATGGCTGCATGCTGGCTTTGCCTGGACTGCCTGTGGTTTAAGGTTCTGTGTTTTTTGTTTTTCTGCAGCGTTCAAGTTCTGCCTTCTGTATACCCGCAAAGCAGAATTTCGCAAACTATGTGACAACCTGCGTATGCATCTTGGTCAAATCCAGCGGCATCACAACCAGAGCACAGCCATCAACCTGAACAACCCTGAGAGCCAGTCCATGCACCTGGAGACGCGGCTCGTGCAGCTGGACAGCGCCATCAGCATGGAGCTCTGGCAGGTCGGTTCTGTTTTCTGCTGTCCCCCCTGAACGGGCTTTTCTCTGTAGGTTCAACATTCAGCAAGGCAACGTTGACGGGTGTTTGGGAGAGTGTTGACTCCTTTTTTCTTTACTTCAGGAAGCCTTTAAGGCTGTGGAGGACATTCATGGGCTGTTTGCTCTCTCCAAAAAGCCCCCCAAACCCCAACTTATGGCCAACTATTACAACAAAGTGTCTACTGTGTTTTGGAAGTCTGGGAATGCTCTGTTCCATTCCTGCACCCTTCACCGACTTTACCACCTGTCCAGGGAAATGCGTAAGAATCTGACGCAGGAGGAGATGCAGAGGTATCCGGGTCGCTCTTCAGTGTTCTGCAGGGTTCTGTCCTGGGGGGTCGGAGTGAAGTCTAGCCTTTGGTTTCAGGATGTCCACCAGAGTCCTCCTAGCAACACTGTCGATTCCCATCACGCCGGAGCGCACCGACATCGCTCGACTGCTGGACATGGACGGCATCATCGTGGAGAAGCATCGGCGGCTGGCCACCCTCCTGGGCCTGCAGTCTCCGCCCACCCGCCAGAGTCTGATCAATGACATGGTCTGGAACACGTCTGCAGTTACAGCAGTTTATTTCTTTACATTCAGGATTTATTTCTTTGATACTTATGCACTTTATTTCTCTTGACTTTTTCTAGGTTCGATTTAATTTGCTCCAGTATATCGTACCGGAGGTGAAAGAGCTTTACAACTGGCTGGAGGTGGACTTTCATCCTCTGAAGCTGAGTGGACGAGTGACCAAGGTACGACTGCTCTGGGGATAGAGAGTATACATTTACAAAAGTCGGTGTTGAAAGCCATCTTGGTCTGATATTTTGTCCTCAGGTCTTGAACTGGATCAGAGATCAGGCTGAGAAGGAGCCAGACCTGCAGCAGTATGTTCCTCACCTGCAGAACAACACCATCCTTAGGCTGCTGCAGCAGGTGAGCTTCAGCTCTTGTGCTTTTGTGGAGCCGTCCTGACCTTGAATGACCTCTTGGTTTTTGTGACAGGTGGCACAGATCTACCAGAGCATCGAGTTTAGTCGTCTGGCCTCGCTGGTCCCGTTTGTGGATGCTTTTCAGCTGGAGCGCTCCATTGTGGATGCAGCGCGTCACTGTGATCTGCAGGTAAGGTCTAAGCCGGAGATGGTTGCAGCTTCAGCCTCCTGTCACGACCTTTGACCCAAATGTCTCGGTTGTTGTAGGTCAGAATTGATCACACCTCCCGAACTCTGAGCTTCGGCTCAGATCTGAACTACTCAACCAAAGAGGATTCTCCTGTGGGGCCGTTCCTGCAAAACATGCCATCCGAGCAGATCAGGAACCAGCTGACGGCCATGTCTGCGTCTCTGGCCAAAGCCATCCAGGTCATCAAACCCGCCTCCATCCTGGTGAGGGCCGTTTGTCGTTGCAGGAATAAATGACCGTTTGGAGTCTGCTGTGGTCCAAAACCAACGTGCATTAAGCCCATAGTGCGTCTATAAAAGCACCTTTCACGCTGGCATAAATGCCTGGGTGCCCCCCCCAGCTGCAGCAGCAAAAAGCGACCCCGTCCTGATAAATGTGGAGCCGTGAAAAATGTTGCTGCACCTCAGACCAAAGCACAGGCGTGTTGCCACCGCCCTGAGGCTTATCACCAGTGTCTTCTGCTTGCAGCAAGAACGCGATGAGCAGAACCAGCAAGCCATCGCTGCCTACCTGAAAAACGCCCGGAAGGACCACCAACGCATCCTGGCTCGCAGACAGACCATCGAGGAGCGCAAGGAACGTCTGGAGAGCCTGAACATCCAGAGAGAGAAGGAGGAACTGGAGCAGCGAGAAGCTGAGATGCAGAAAGTTCGCAAAGCGGAGGAGGAGCGCCTGCGGCAGGAGGCCAAAGAGAGGGAGAAGGAGCGCATGATGCAGGAGTGTGAGCAGATCAAGAAGAAGAACGTCCGCGAGCGTCTGGAGCAGATCAAGAAGACTGAACTTGGAGCCAAAGCCTTCAAGGACATCGACATCGAGGTAAGACTTGACGTTTCACTGTGAGTTCATGTTGAAAAGTCCAATCCATGGTGACGGGAACTGTTCTGTTCTGTGAAGGACCTGGAGGAACTGGACCCTGACTTCATCATGGCCAAACAAGTAGAACAGCTGGAGAAGGAGAAGAAGGAGCTGCAAGAGCGTCTCAAGAACCAGGAGAAAAAAGTAGAGGAGGATCTGGGATCTTTGTCGCCGACATGGGATTTCCCCTCATTCTTATTTTGTTTTAGATCGACTACTTTGAGAGGGCGAAGCGCGTGGAGGAGATCCCTCTGATCATAAAGGCCTATGAAGAACAACGTGTCAAAGACATGGAGCTGTGGGAGCTCCAAGAGGAGGAGCGGGTAGGTGGAGTCGCTCTGCACGCTCAAGGACAGAAGCTCTTGACCCACGGATGACGGTGCTCCTCTGCTCCTGTAGATCAGTAACCTGAAAATTGAACGGGAGAAAGCCCTGGAGCACAAGAAACGCATGTCCAGGATGATGGAGGACAAGGAGAACTTCCTGTCCAAAATAACGGCAGCGCGGAGCTTCATTTATGAGGTGCGGCTCAGCTCCGCTGAAGCAGACGCCACGCAGGAGGAAGTTACGCACCAATGCTTGTTGTTCACAGGAAAAGCTGAAAGCTTTCGAGGCTCGCTTGATAGAGGAGAGGAAGAAACGCCTGGAGGACAGGAAGAGGCAGCGCAAGGAGGAACGCCGCAACACTTTCTACCGCCAGAAAGAGGAGGAGGCGCAGCGGATCCACGAGGAGCAACTCAAGAAAGGTTTGTGGAGACGTTCAGCCGAAACGCCGCCGAACAACATCGGTGTTGCCATAGAAACATCTGGCTTCTCTGAGCTTTTGTTTCACAGAACGCTCCTGAACGTGGTGACTTTCCACCTCCTGAAGAGGGAGGAGATTCTGATCCACGATTGAAGGTCTTTACTCCTTTCTGAACAGAACGTGAAGAGCGTGAACGCCTGGAACAAGAGCAGCGAGAAGAGGAGGAGCGGGAATACCAGGAGCGTCTACGCAAGCTGGAGGAGCAGGAGCGCAAACAGCGCGCTCGCCAAAAGGAGATTGAAGAGCGAGAGCGCCGCCGTGAGGAAGAAAGGAAGGGCGCTACAGAGGAGAAGCCCAGAGTAGGAGAACACTGGAATCCTCTGGTCTGCTGGATTGTGTGCAAAGACTGAAACAAATGCTTCTGCTTCTTCAGGACTGGGGGGAGAAAGGAGAAAAGGAAGAGGGCGGCTGGAGGAGGCGCACAGACGGAGGCGACTCCGAATGGCGCCGTCCTGTGCCCGACAGGTGAGCTTTACATTCTGCCGCCTTACCTCTGAAAGGCGGGGATTTAATCCCACCGGTGTTTGTAGGGACTGGAGGTCCGAGGGCCGAGAGGAAGAAAAGGAGGACAGAGAAGCCCCCTCCCTGAAGAGAGACGGTCCTCCCAGAGGCGAGGACGAGCGAGCACCTCGCAGAGTCTTTGAAGACGACCGCGGCCCGCGCCGTGGCGCTGACGAAGACCGCCCTGCGCGCAGAGGCATGGACGACGACCGCCCTGCGCGCAGAGGTTTCGATGAAGAGCGCGGCCCCAGGCGTGGCTTTGACGATGACCGCGGCCCCAGGCGTGGATTTGACGATGACCGCGGCCCCAGGCGTGGATTTGACGATGACCGCGGCCCCAGGCGTGGCTTTGACGACGACCGCGGCCCCAGGCGTGGCTTTGACGACGACCGAGGTCCTCGTAGAGGGATGGATGACTCTCGCGGTCCGAGGCGTGGAGCCGATGATGACTGGGGCCCCAGAAGAGGGGGGGATGAAGAAAGAGGTGGTAGGAGGGGCATGGATGATGGGCCACGGCGAGGCGGAGATGACCCCAAACCTTGGAAGCCCCTTGGCAGACCAGGTGAGTGTAGTTCTGCTCCCATGGAGGTCTAGGTGGTAAACGCCGTCGAGCTCTGACGGCGTTCTGCTGCAGGCGGCTGGCGTGAGCGGGAGAAGGCGAGAGAGGAGAGCTGGGGACCGCCACGCGGGGGTGCTCGTGAAGATGGAGACGATGAAGATGGAGATGAAAGAACAAGCCGCCCCTACAGGTGGGTCTCGTTGGTGGACCTTAGGACTGTTGCTGGGCAGATGGAAGCCTCAGCCCTAATGGAGCTCTGCTCCTTCATAGAGAGGAGAGCAGCTGGAGGAGAGGAGGAACCGAAGAAGGAGGCGCCTGGAGAGAGTCTCGCAAGGAGGACAGTGACCGTCGCGAGCGAGACCGGCGGGATGACCGTGAGAACAGACCTCCACCCAGAGATCAGGATGAAGGTAAATGCTTGATGATGGACCTGCAGTCTTTTCAAAGAAACATTTTAGACTTTTCTCTTCTGGAACCAAACCTTCTGACTTGTTCCGTGCTACATTCACAAACTCACGGTAAATTCAAACATGCTACAGGCTTACACGCGTGCACTTAGACTCTTGAAAAGTTCCTACAGTCTTGGACTTGTTGGATTGGTCAGCCTGTTGGAACTTTTAAACTCGATTGGTGGAGACGGTTTGATGGTGGAACTTGTTCAAATGAGTTTCCAGAAACAGTTGCAGCAGCTTGAACGATAATGATGGCAGCATTGTGAATTGAATTTAGCGTCACTTTTAGAAAACCTAGCTGCATTCATTCATCTTTCATTCGTCTTCTAATCCCGTTTATCCCTTTCGGGGTCACAGGGCTGCTGGAGCCACTTGTGGGCGAAGGCAGGGGACACCCTGGACAGGTCGCCAGTGTGTCGCAGGGTAGAGTGTCCGCAATCACACACCCATGCACTCTCACACTCACACCTAGGGACAACTTTAGGTCGACCCATTGATCTATGAAGCATGTTTTTGGATGGTGGGAGGAAGCTGGAGTCCCCACGCATGGAGAACATGCTAACTCCACGCAGAAAGGTCCTCCACTGATGTTCTGGTCTGGGACTTGAACCGGGGGCCTTCTTGCTGTGAGGCAAGAGCGCTAACCACTGCGCCACCGTAGCTGCAGACGTACATAAATACGTCTTTGTGAAAAGCTTTCTTCTTCAGTGACCTCCAGACAAACGGAAACCCTTCTGAACACACAGACAGTTTCTTTGTTCCTGACTGAAATGTCTTCTTCTCTTCTACTGAGCGCTGCACGCCAGGAATACAACGGTAGAAAACCAATGAATGACGCTAATGAGCGTCTTTTTCCAGGTGGCTCTTGGCGCCGTGGAGGGGACGAAAAGTCGGAGGACCGGGATCGACCCCGTGAAAGGGAGCGTGAAGCTGATGGGGAAAAGGCGTGGCGTGCTGACAAAGAAAACCCTCGTCGTACTAAGAACGAGACCGACGATGACGGCTGGACCACCGTTCGCCGCTAAACGTCGTCTGCTGCCTCCGGTTATCGGCCGCCAGACGACGCATCGCTATGAGCTTCTGACAAACGATCTGTAGACGTAGTTCCCCTGAGGATGTGTTTGGTTCCTGATCTGTACTCCGGCTTTCATGACCTCAATGGTTGTACCTTCATAGAAACTGAAAGGCAGATGTTTCATGCTGATGTGCTTTATCATCAAATATTATCCCATTGCATAGATACCATATCCTGCATTTCACTTCTGTCCATTGAATCTGAGTTGCTTCCTAACCTCCAATGACCCAGAAAGGAGACGTGTGATGTGCATCCCTGAAATCAAATGCTTGTTCTGTTTGACTGCAGTCAAAGATTCGGTCCAGACGTTTGTGAGCAGAACCGCCCTTAATTAATAAAACCTTTAATCTCAGAGGCTGTTGGTCGTTTTCCATTTGAGTTCCTCTAGACAAATAAGTTTTAGAGCAAACATGACAACGCCACAAAACCTCCTTATCCTTTGTGCTGTCTTATGGGGTCCAGATGCCCCCCCCCCTTCCATTGAGGTGTTCCCCCTACCATGACAAAGGTGGATAAAGGTGGAAAGATTTCATGGAATCCATGGACACCAGTGAAGATCACAAATCATTGAAGAAAAAAGGTTCAGAGCTCTGTCTAGTGGGTCTAGATGACCCCACTGTCTAGTGGGTCTAGATGACCCACGTTGAAGTGCCTAGGATAGCACATGAGTTCAGGACCTGTCAATCTACTGCTGACCCGTTCTAGGAGCGACAGGCGGTTTAGCTCGTGATCGAAGGGTCGGCGGTTCGATCCCCGGTCAACTGTCGATGTGTCCTTGGGCAAGACACGCTACCCTCCCTGCCTCCAGCGTGTCTCCACGCGTGTGTGAATGTGCATGAATGTCCCGGTGATGGTCAGAGGGAACATGCTGGCAGCCACGCCTCTGTCAGTCTGGCCCAGGGCAGCTGAGGCTACATCAGTAGTGACCATCACCAAGTATGAATGAATGATGGACACCGATAGATCGAATCCATCATTGCCCACTGACAACCCATCTATGCCGACCCGTTTACCCTCTGAGAATCTGTTTACCCTGGGACGACTCGTCTACTCTCTGATGACTCGTATTTTCTGGAGCCGTCTCTTTGGAGCCAGACTGCAGAAGGTTCTTCATGAGCTGCTGCAGCTGTAACTACATGGAGTTTTCTGCATGTCAGCCAGATGATGTTCTGATCCAGTTCTAGAGGTTTGGACTGGGGATTCAACTGATGAGAATACTGTTGAACCTTTCGCTGCGCGAAGACTTCTCCTTTCTTTTCTCTCGTCTTTCCGACCGTGGTCAGAAGCGCAGGGGAGATTTCCTTCAGGGCCGAAGGGAATTCTCCTTCGGGGTTCACTTCCCGTTGGAAACCCTCAACCTCCAGAGCGGATTAAGAATGACTCCAAAACAGTTATTCTGGGAATGACACCTTCTCTTTATTTAACTAAGTGCTCCGTCCTCCCAACACACAATATATTCCACGCACACACCTCCGCTCCGCCCCCCGTCCCCCCCCCCCATCTGCACCTGCACTCGCCTCTCCCCTTGTCTCTCGTGGATCACACCCCGCTCAGCACACACACACTGCAACACTACAATGAGTGGAGTACCCCACGGTTCAGTTCTGGGACCTCAGCCGTTTATGTCTACTTACTTGACATTGTTAGTGTGTCAAGAAACCTAAAAAGTATCTTATTTGTTGATAGAACTTTTTATTATGTTGGTGATTATTAATAATACATGAAAGAAAAAGTGGTTTGCTGTAAATAATTTATCACTGAACTGTAAAAAAGCATCCTTGGTGGTAGTAATTCAATTCAATTCAATTTTAGTTATACAGCCCAAAATCACAACAACCGTCGTCTCAATGGGCTTCGTACTGGTAATTGTAAAGTAAACATACAATCAAGGATCATGAATCCATAGAATTCAATAGGAAAATTCAAACAGAACTAGCTAAATGGACTGGCATCCATGCCATTAGACCCCACCTTTCGGTAAGGAAAACTCATTAACCCTTGTTCTATCCTAGGCTCTTTACCATTGGGAGTTGGGTCATCTAGACCCACTAGACAGTTGGGTCATCTAGACCCACTAGACAGTGTGCTGAACCTTTGTTCTTCAATGATTTGTGATCTTCACTGGTGTCCATGGATTACATGAAATCTTTTCCCCTTTATCCACCTTTGTCATGGTAGGAGAACATGTCAATGCCCACGCATGGAAAACATGCTAACTCCACACAGAATGGTAGTTGTAGATTTAGATGAGTTAATTCTTCTCTAAGATTTCTGGTAAATCGCCTGTCCGTCCTGGGGGAGGATCCCTCCTTCATGTGGACACCCCTGAGGTTTCTTCATTTTTTCCGGAATCCGTTTTTTTGGGAGTTTTTCCTCACCGCGAAGGGGGGTCTAAGGGCAGGGATGCCAGTATAGCTTAGTCAGTTTGTTAGTTCATTTTAGTATTTTACTATTGAACTCTTTGTATTCATGATCCTTTTGAGTTCATGTTTTACTTCGAAGCCCATCCAGACGACTGTTGTTGTGATTTTGGGCTATACAAATAAAATTGAATTGAATTGAATTGAATTGAATTGAATGCAAGGATGGAGTCATCTAAGATAGCACAAGGGTGAAAAAAAACGGATTCTGGAAAAAAAAAAACCTTAGGAAGGAGGGATCCTCCCCAGGACGGACAGGCGATTTACCAGAACTCTTAGAGAAGAATTAACTCATCTAAATCTACAACTACATATTTAACCCTTGTGCTATCTTAGATGACCCCCCCCCCCCTTCCATTGAGGTGTTCCCCCTACCATGACAAAGGTGGATAAAGGTGGAAAGATTTCATGTAATCCATGGACACCAGTGAAGATCACAAATCATTGAAGAAAAAGGTTCAGACCACTGTCTAGTGCGGGGGTCACCAACCTTTTCGAGACTGAGGGCTATTTCATGTATTACAGGGGGGTCAAACTCCGTTTCAGAGGAGGCCTAAATCCAAAACACATTTTAGGTTGCAGGCAGAACAAGAAAAACATTTATTGAACAAACTAAAGCTAAACTTTTAAACCTTTAAAACTTTAACTTAACTTTTTAAACATAAATGTGAATACAAAACAGACAGGAATATTAATCCAGAATAATGAATATATTCTGTCAATTGATGCAAATATGAACAAAAAAGACAGGAAATAATCATTAGAAATAATAAATCTAATTATTCAGTTTTCTTTGCTCCTGACATCATTTTTAGCAATAAGTTCATTTCTGCTTGGTTTGTGATGTTCTGTGTGTGTGTGTGTGTGTGTGTGTGTGTGTGTGTGTGTGTGTGTGTGTGTGTGTGTGTGTGTGTGTGTGTGTGTGTGTGTGTGTAACGTATCAGAGGGATTTGATTATTTAAAAACCTGTTATTGTGAAAATCTTGTTTAGGTCTCATAAAACATTAAAAACTAAATTGCAGAACTCATCACTGGGATTACTCTAAAAATATTTGGCATTTTCCTAATTTTGTGTAACACCAACAGTAAAAATCCTCCAAGATCCTCAATACTTTCATAAACAAATGATATATAGTTTATTTATGGTCTGAAAAAGTGCAGCTGTTTTCCAGCCTGCATTACCTGCTGTCTTTATTTATACGTAACACCAACTCAAAATAAATGGATATGGAAAATACAGACAAGTATTGAAAATCTACGCAATAGTTAGAGAAGAATGACATTAGAATTAGCTGAGTAATTTAAGCCCCCCTGATGATCGAGGTGTTGCGCAATGGTCTCCGTACCCCTCCCCTTGTCCTCCTCACACACACACATGCCTCTTTCTCAAAGGCGGGAGCTCCGATTCGCAAGTTTCGGGCCGTTCCATTCTCTGCCATGTATTTCACATTAGCAGAACTACAGTGCATCAGTTACTAATAGCAAGCACTGAATCACCACCCCCTATCCAGACCAGAACTGTTGCGCCCGAGTCTTATTTCACTGTCCTCTTACTGAGTAGCGGCGCCATTGGACATGTCCGAATCTGCCACCCAGGCCCCAAGCAAAGCACAACCCCGGTTTGTCGAGAACGACACTCACATAAGTTAGCGGACAATCTTATCTGTCTGTTTACTTTGAACACCCCCACCAGCAGCCAAACAGCATTAACCTCACTTCTGCTCACAGCTCCCTCACTTATGGTGAACGATTTAACACACCCAGATTCCCCACTTCCCCATGAGTCTTAAAAGCTGAAGGCGGGGCTAACCCCCAGATCACCACAATATGATTTGCTATATGAGCAGCATTCCCGTTAAATGATATTTACCCTTCCAATCCTTTTTTACATTCTGGCTTTAACTGGGATAGTGATCTTTGTGTCTTTTGTGGAAATGATGTAGAAACTGTGGAACATCTTTTCTTTAAATGTTTGCATGTATCAGAATCAGAATCAGAGATACTTTATTGATCCCACACGTGGGAAATTTGTTTGTCACCATAGCAACTGACAGCAGAGGGAAAAAAAGACTTAGAATTAAATAGAAAAGCAAGAACAAGAGAATGTAGCATAAATACAAACATCAAGGTAGTATAATTTAAAAAGCTATTTACAGAACAGTGCAGGTAAAAAGATGTGCAAAAGAAATGTGCAAAATAGAAAAAAACTAAATAAAAAGATAATAAGAAATGTGAGAAGGTTATCTTCTGCATAGTGAGTTATTGAACAGGGTTATAGTATTGGGCAGGAAGGATTTCTGGTACCGGGCAGTTTTGGAGCGGAGCTGTCTGAGCCTCCTAGAGAAGGAGCTCCGCTGTTTGTCCAGAACAGGGTGGAGAGAATTCTCTGGGTTGTCCATGATTGACAGGAGTCTGTTCAGTGACCTCCTCTCCATCACTGCTTATAATGTGTCCTGTTTGCAGCAAAAAGAGTTTTGGTCTTCTTTTCATAATTGCTTCAAATCCAAAAATATCATAATTAACCCTGCCACAAACCCCTTACACAAAAAAAATTCACAAAAATCTGAACTTTCTGATTAATGCACTGATTGTAATTTCAAAGCATTTTATTCATACTTGTAAATTCTTAAAGGTGAAATCTCACATTTATGGATTACTCAACCGTCTCAACCTATTCTCTAAATCTTTACATTACATGAATCATAAGAATGCCCAGACATTGTGTAATTTATTTGATCTACTTAAACTTTCGTAATAGACCCTAATTTTTATTGATTATTTTTTTAAGTTATATTTGTTTTCATATTTGTTTTTTTTGTCTACATTTATCTCAGAATTGATATTGTTGTCATTGACAGACACGCCTATGGAGTCCTATACTGTTCATAATTAAATAAATAAATATTTAATTGAATAATAAATGTGACATCATACAAATACACAATCAACCAATAAATATATAAAAAGGTCATGAAATTGTGGAAAACCTGCACACTGATTTTATATTAGCCATTATGATATTCAATATATTTCATTTTGCTTTAAAAACCTGTTCATTATTTTAAAACAGCATTTTAAAATATTCATTTTATCCATGTGGAGTATTATTATAATTTTGTCTTTTTTCAGAACCTTGGATTTCAAAATCAATATTTTCCAAAGTAGCTTTGTTTTTATTTCATGTTGCTGTTTTTCACAATGGCGTATTTATTTCATGAAGAGCTTTTTCAGCAGACTGAGTCTGTCTGTCAATCAAACCAGACAAGGCGGAGAAACTTTTGTGATTGGCTACTCCTTTACCCAGACATGAGCAGCAGCACCCTGACTCAGTAGCGGTTCTAGGCACGGGCCGTCCGGGCGGTGGCCTGGGGCGGAAAACTGAAGGGGGGCGGCACCGGCGGCCCTTGTAAAATATTATATGCACCACTATTGGTTTACTTATGTCACAGTTTGTGAGTTTGTAACAGCCTGAACCTGGCCGCGCCGCCGCCCTCGCCCCGCAGCTGCGCTCTCCTGTCTTTGAGAAGTAGACACAAATGTGTGTGAAGAAGGAGAAGGGAGGGGGCGCGGGGGGAGCACGGAGCGCCGCTGCGTTTGCGCACGCACAAAACCTGGCTGGCTCATCTTTCAGGGGAGGCGACGGTCGCGGGCTTGATGAAAAAAATAAAAGTAAAAAACTGCGACTGCGCCGTCATGTAGCGAATCAGCGCCCCTGGCTGTAGCTGCACGCGCTCCTGCTGGAATTGTGTGAAGAGGGGGGGGGGGGCTGCGGGGAATCAATTGTGGGACGCTTCCAAGTTAAGTGGCTAGGTCGGTGGGGACAAGGGCGGGGGTTTGAATCTACTTTATAAAACCTTTTTATAAGTCAGTCATAAGGTGACATTCTATAACCTACATTTTAATAAAGGTATAAAAAATATATTCTGCTTTTTTGGGTTAATTTTGTGTGAAATGCCCAAATGAAAAAATGGCATCACAAAACAATGCTGTCACTAAGGTGACAGTTGGTTCAGTCGACGGACTTGATGCCTTCTTCGTGCCTTAACTTGTAACATTGGTTATGATTCATGTGTCTGTCTGCTCTGCTGTAACACAAAGGTTTTGTTGTGTTTTGCTGTTGTATACTAGTTCATAATGTTAAAAAAGCTGTGATGGTTACTCAGCATGCTGCTGCTGCCATAAGATGCTAATGGGGCAAATAATTTTAGATTGGTCATTAATTTAATAATCATTTGTGGCAGCCTAAACGTTTTCACAATGTTTTTTTGACATTTAACTGGGATTTAGGGGTTAATTTTGAGCCTGCATATGAAGTTTATTTTCTATTTGTTTTACAAATGTTGGTTTATATTTTTAGCTAATAGAATTTCCATAAATCTGTAGGTAGTTTTAAAAATGAATATTTACCATTTACTGCAACTTTATGGGGACCAAACATAATGCAACAGGTCATAACTAAAAATGTGTCAATCAAAGGATTGAAGACGGAAAACATGAGCTAATTTTTCTTCTCTGAAGTAGAGATCGATATAAAACATGACAATTTAAATTTCCAATTCATAAATCTTTTTAAAATATTTATTTTATATTATTTATTTAATATTGAGTTTGATTCAATATTTTCTCAGCTAACTGTATTTTTGCCATGCTTATGGTCTTTTATTTTTTGTGTTCTGATAACTATTATAATGCTGTTCAGAATTCTGACATCTTTTGTATCCACTTCTTAATTTCAATGACAATATAACATGTCAGTTGACAAAGACAAACAAAGTTCTGTTGTGACTATGGGGGGCGCGGGGGGGGGGGGCGGCCTCGCTGGGAGGCATTCAGGTAGAACTCACTGCCTAACGTTACATCGATCAAAGATGCTTCAAAATGCAGACCCACTCCTCAACACTAGGGGGAGTATGCACCTCAACACATCCACAGTGTTACACGAGATTGGGCAGTTTTGGTTCTAAATTTGTGGATAAAAGTGGCTTTTGGCGAGTGTGCATAATTCTGGTGATTTTGTGGTCGGTTCGGCAATTTTTATCTGCTCATGAACATCTAGTAGTGGCCTAAGTTAGGCTGGGTGGCTGTTGGAGTTCCACTAAGCTTTTATGAACTGGAGTTCCATGAATGCACCATGCCATGTGTGGGAGGAGCTACCAGCCAATGTTTTAGCCTGATAGCCACATGGAGCTGTGGCTGTGCTTATCTCAGTAACAATGCATGGATGCTCAATGCACATTGAGAGTATTAAGATGTCAGAAACGTCATCGCAGGAAAGGTTCAACATTTTCCCCGAGAGGGAAAAATAAAATCAGAGGACCTGATTATAATCATTGTCTCAATGAAAATAGAAAAATATCATAAGGTTCAGCAGACTTGTTCCTCTTTGCGCGGCTGCCTGGTCTGACTGTTGGTCCGCCAGCTCACCTCCTGCAGCCGACATCAGGCACAATGTGAGCTCTGAGTGAATGGGGTGAGAATGAGGAGTGTTTCCACGGGGGACGTATAGATGTGGACGACCGGAGCTCCTCTGTGGTTTGGTCCACACAAACCCTCAAACTATAAAAACAGAGTCGTCCATGTTTGCTGCAGCAGACAGATTGTTTCTCTCTATTTGATCTCTAATGTCAGCAAAGCCGTGCAGGGGCCTGTTTCAGAAAGGAGGTTAAGTGTAAACTCTGAGTATGTTAACCCTGAACTCAGGGAAACCCTGGGTTTTCCGTTTCAGAATGGGAGGTTTGTTAAACCAGAGAAAGCAGAGTAAGTCAAACCCGTTTCTGAAAGAGAGGTAACTTATACTCGGAGTCAGTGTCCATGGTTACTTATGCTGTGAACCTAACCTGGTCAGGAGCAGGTTTTATTCTCTAAACTCAAAGTTTCTGCCGGTCCCCTCCCCTTTTTAAAGACGAAGCGGTATTTTTCGCTTTAACCTTCATTGCCCACATTTCCGTCACACAGAGACGGTCTAAGTGACAAGAATGGCTTGTTCTTTTTTGGAGGACCCAATAGACGAGGAGGCTGCATTAATTC